>JAJAGP010002568.1:80783-108220 GCA_025084515.1 Ancistrus triradiatus
ACTCTCTTTTCAACTGTCTTTTTAAATTTGTGTATGTCCATTAATCCATGCGAAAAAAAAATACGAAAGAAACTAGCTTTGACTGAAGCCAGTCAAGTTTAGGGAACGATTGTGGTGCTTGAAAGTTTGTGAACCCTTTAGAATTTTCTGTATTTCTGCATAAATTTGACCTAAAACATCAGATTTTCACATAAGTCCTAAAAGTAGATAAAGAGAACCCAGTTAAACAAATGAGACAAAAATATTATACTTGGTCATTTTATTTATTGAGGAAAATGGTCCAATGTTGCATTTTAGTGAGTGGCAAAAGTATGTGCACCTCTAGGATTGGCAGCTAATTTGAAGGTGAAATTAGTCAGGTGTTTTCAATCAGTGGGATGACAATCAGGTGTGAGTGGGCACCCTGTTTTATTTAAAGAACAGAGATCTATCAAAGTCTGCTCTTCACAACACGTTTTTGGAAGTGTATGATGGCACGAACAAAGGAGATTTCTGAGCATCAAAGAGTTGTTGATGCTCATCAGGCTGGAGGTTACAAAACCATCTCTAAAGAGTTTGGACTCCACCTCCACAGTCCGACAGATTTGTGTACAATGGAGGAAATTCAAGACCATTGGTTACCACCCTCCCCAGGATTGGTCAACAACAAAGATCACTCCAAGAGTCAGTGGTGTCATAGTTTGGCGAGGTCACAAAGGACCCCATGGTTAACTTCTTAAGCAACTGAAGGCCTCTCTCACATGGCTTAATGTTAATGTTCATGAGTCCAACCTCAGAAAACACTGAATAACAATGGTGTGCATGGCAGGGTTGCAAGGAGAAAGCCACTGCTCTCCAAAAAGAACATTACTGCTCGTCTGCAGTTTGCTGAAGATCATGTGGACAAGCCAGAAGGCTATTGGAAGAATGTTTTGTGGACGGATGAGACCAAAATAGAACTTTTTGGTTTAAAAGAAAAGTGTTATATTTGGAGAAAGGAAAACGCTGCATTCCAGCATAAGAACCTTATCCCATCTGTGAAAAATGGTGGTGGTAGTATCATGGTTTGGACCCGTTTTGCTGCATCTGGACCAGGACGGCTGGCCATCATTGATGGAACATTGATGAATTCTGAATTATATCAGAGAATTCCAAAGGAAAATGTCAGGACATCTGTCCATGAACTGAATCTCAAGAGAAGGTGGGTCATGCAGCAAGACAACGACCCTAAGCACACGAGTTGTTCTACCAAAGAATGGTTAAAGAAGAATAAAGTTAATGTTTGGAATGGCCAAGTCAAAGTCCTGTTGAAGTTATTGCTGCACAGGGGGTCACACCAGATACTGAAAGCAAAGGTTCACATACTTTTGCCTTTCACTAATATGTAAAATTTGATAATTTTCCTCAACAACAAAATGACCAAGTATAATATGTTTGTCTCATGTGTTTGACTGGGTTCTCTTTATCTACTTTTAGGACTTGTCTGAAAATCGGATGATGTTTTAGGTCATATTTATGCAGAAATAAAGAAAATTCTAAAGGGTTCACAAACTTTCAAACACCACTGTAGTTCCTGTAGTGAAGTTGTGTTCTGGGGCACATGCCCCAGTAAATAGTCTGATAGCACCCCAGTTCCCAACTTGCATTGTAGTCAGACCTCAACTGTATTAGTCAAAACATTCATTAATTCCTTATCCGTTTAATCCTAGTCATGGTCGAGGGAAAGCTGCTGGTACAGGGCATGTATTAGGGCGCCTACACTAATACACACACTCACGGCATTTTGGAAACACCAGTTACTCTAACACACTTATATTTAGAACGTGGGAGGAAACCAGAGTACCCAGAGTAAACCCACGCAGACATGAGGAGGACATGCAAAAACTCCACACAGGCGGAGTCCCCGGTCGGGATCAAACCGGGGATCTCGGAGTTGTGAGGTGACCCTGCTAACCACTGCCCTACTGTGCCAACCCATTTAGTAAAACATTAACAAAATATTAATTCTGAGTAAAAATAATCTGGAATTCTCTACAGTTATCATAACAGAAACTCTTTGTGGACGTTTCATGCAATCTCAGTGATTCCTCAGTGCAGCATGCTGCTCAAAGTTTTTCTGTGTTATTACAAGCCAATAAGCATTCTGTCCCAGGTTTTCCTTCTTTATTAAGCTGTAGGTACTGCAGAAACACTTGGTCCAGAAAAAAGTCACAGTCTGCAGGTCTCAAGCCACTGATACAGCCCATGTTTTAGTTAGGGATATTATGTAACCCTTGTCTGGGTCTATTTAGGCTGCTTTTGTATTTGTTTGATTTCCATATATGAAACTACCAGTGCATTTACCATGAAGATAAGATAAGATGAGAAGAAGAAACTTATTGATCCTTTGGGAGTTTCCAGCAGCATCATTGTTACATTTACAGCCATTTAGCAGGACACCCTTATCCAGAGCGACTTACAACTGATACAACCTTTACAATCCAAGCCAGTGTGGGTTTAAGGGCCTGGCTCAAGGACCCAACATGGCAGCTTGGCAGAGGTGGGATTTGAACCCTGGACCTTTTGGTCCATAGTCCAGTACCTTAACCGCTAGGCTACCACAGGACACAAAGTAGAAAATATAGAATATATAACATTAAAAATAAAAATGTATAATGCACAAGAAATAATGTATGCATATGTAACATGTATACTCTATAAGTCCTGTAAGTTTAAATTATTGCACATGAAGGTCCTCGTTATACTTTTTCGCTCAGCCTCTCCAGTCACAGTGGCACAATAGTTAATGCTGTCACCTCGCAGCTCTAGAGACCCGGTGTTTGAATCCCAGCCCAGCTGCTACCTGTGTGGAGTTTGCATGTTCTTCCATGTCTGCGTGGGCTTTCTCCACAGTACGCCAGTTTCCTCCCACATTCCAAAAATGTGCGTTAGGTCAATTGGTGTATGTAAACTGTCCTTGAGTGAGCATGCCATGTGAAATCATCTCAGAATCTACCTTTTTTCTCCATATTTGTTTATACAATAAAATGGCTAGATATTCCAATAAATTCTGCAACTCTCTTTGTGCCAGTTTCACAATCAAAATAAACATGACATTTTGCATCATAAATATTTAACTTGCCACATCTTCGTTTCTACATGCTCTATCAGCACCAAACAAAAACCAGACTGATCTCTGGTGCCAGTACCTTTTGAAATTTAACTACGTTGCTTTGAATGATGTCATTTATTTGTGACATTGTCAGAAAACCTTACAGGCATGAGCAACGTCAGTTGAAGTAATGCCCACTGTTTTGTACTTTTTTAATTTATATGTAGCTGTTACAGCTTGGTTATTGGAGGCCTGTGCACTGGGTCCACACATCACCTGAGAATGAGCTTGATTATGCATCTGGTTAGTCATTTACACAACCCACCGGCTAGCTGAATGCTGAAAATACACCCTGTGGCTCACTTAGTGGAGGTGTGCATTCTGTCCGCTGGTAGCATGATGGAGAACAGTAGGATAAAGTGGACGCTCCATGATTATGTTCCACTGGGATACGTAGTACATTGCACTGGGATGAGAACACATTTTTACAATTGGTTTTGCAAGCAGGCTAAACACAGAAATAACGTTCTCTTTTCATATCAAGCCAGTTAAACAAAGAGACTTTGTAAAACATTCCAGAAAAGATTTGCAAATGTTTCAAGACATAAAAATCCATTCAAGATGTTTGTAAGGCTTTGAGGAGAAACAGTGTTTGTAAGTGTGAATATAAACAATCGTGTTTGTTATTGTAAAACTACATTGGATCATTTTAGCTGTTCTTCTCAACAATCTTTTTTGACTTAATTACACTCCCAGTAGTATTTCTGCGCCTATTTGTAATGTAGTTCTTTCTTTTCTCTCACCAATATATAGCTCCAGGACCCTCTGGCACTGCTAAGCCAGTGAAGCACACAGCAGCAGCTGGGTGTAAAAGATCCATTCAGGACATGGACGAGAAATCCGAAGCCTACAAATCCATCTTCACTTCTCACAGCTCTGCCAAGCGCACCAAAGACCAGATCTCCAACTGGGTTACCCACACACCTTACCACTTCTGAGAGTCACGTGGTTGGTGGGATTGTAGGAGAAATTGCTCCCTCTAGCGTTGAGAATAGTCATTTTTATTCGTTTGTTTCTTAAAGGGAGAGTCTTCATCTGTGGCCAGTTTAAGCTTATTGTATTTCAGATATATTTTAAAGTTTTTTGTTGCAAACCATTATTATAACAGAAATAACTTTGCTTTCATGCATATTAGTCTACTCTGTGATTCGTTTGGCTCATTTCTTTTTTCGTGTGACAATAAACTAAGTATGGTTGAATGTGTACAATGCACTTTTTGGTGCTACTTTCTCTGTAGCGTAGTCTCGCGATTTTCGAAATAAAAATAGTTCCAGTAGTCATGTTCTTTCTGCAGTTACTGTGTGTGACCAGAAGATGGCAGCAGTGTGTTAGATTTTGCTTGGCAAGTGTCATGGTGCCTGCAGGAGGCATGTTCACATGAGCTCGATTTGAATCAATCGTAGTTGGTTTTAAACTTTAAACACTGCGGTATTGTCCCCAGCTTTTATGCCATTTCCGATTACTTATTTATCGGAAATGGCATAAAAGCTAGCGGCAATACCGCAGTGTACCGCTATATATATATATATTATATATATATATATAAAATTTGTGTATGTAAGTGTAATGTCAAATCAGTGTGTGTGGGTGTGTGTGTGTGTGTGTGTGTGTGTGTGTGTATATATATATATATATATGTGTGTATGTATATATATATATGTATATGTATGTGTGTGTGTACGTGTGTTTGTGTTCCTGTTCAAATACAAATTGCATATCAGTAAACTGGCCCTTCTCTAACGTTGTGTAATTTGGTCAACAGCGTTTCACATAACTGTTGGCTGTTGTTTCAGCAGTTGTATTTTGGTCTTACATTTTGGCCAATATTACGTGAGACGTTTGTAGGAAATTACTTTAACTGAAATGCGACACACAAATAAGTGTATTTCTCCTGTACAAGTGGTAAAAATACGTATTGCTTATCAGTAAAGTGAAGGTTGGAGTTTAAACGTGTAGCCCGTCCTTTCATTTGAGGCAGCTCTAAATTAATTTCATTAATTAATAGGACACCTGATGTGCTTTCAAGTGTTCATTTGGCAGTAGCTACTGGCGTCATTTTCTACTTTCGTATTACGCGACATTGAGGAGGCCTATTAAATACAGGTTGTACGAAATGACAGCAACCGACACGAGGCTTCCTGGGAAACCTTTTAAAAGGTTTGTGTTCCGCGTACAGTTTTATATTTAAATAGCCTCAAAGGTGACTGCAACGGGGTATTACATGTTTCGGTTGCTGACCTTTTTAGGTCCTTTCGCTATACTGACACCAATAAATGTATTAAATAAACTTTCAATTCGTCTTACTTTAATTCTAGTTAAAACCTTTGACTTAACGTTTTCCCCCTATGGTTAGAAATCGTCAGAATGTTATTCATTTTCGGATGACGACGGTAACTCGTTCGGGAAAAAGGCCCAAGTCAATAAAATTCAAGCAGCTGAATTCAACTTGAGAACAGCCCAAACATCTGTTGCGTGTTTTTTGTAATGTTCCCTCACTTTTTTTCCTCCACAGTAGGCGAATAAGTTTTTTAAAACGACTTTCGGGACTTTATAGTTACAATGTGCGCTTAATTCTGAAATAATCGCTATGTGACTGGCGTTTCTCCGGCTGCACTCAGTGCCGCTCTATATGCTGCTGCGCAGGTTTAGTGCTGATCGTTAAAAAGACACGTCCTCTGTTTGGTGTTTACTTTGCCTATATATTTTTGAAACCACCTCTCTGCTGCCTTTTCACGGTCAGTGCACTGTGGACACGTGTCTCCACTGATTTAAATGAGGCACTGCATTCGTCAGTTCGCTCGCTCTGTGGCTGCTGCGCTGCTCGCTCAGGTGGTGCGGGTTCCGCGCATGCGCACAGTGGGACGTCGGCAGCCAGGTGTAGTATTCAGCGGTATCGCGCATTGGGGATCTCAAGCATTCGCTCTTTCTCGGTAAGCACTGTGGATCCATCCCTGCAGATGTCGTTATTAGAGAGGTTGGACTGGCGGGTAAGTTATTTTTCGATCTGTAATAAAGTCGTTGTCATGTTTGCTTTCAAATGCAGTCACTTAAGAAGCTTGTTCTTATTTTTCTTTGGGCTATTTTTCTGTTTTTCTTTCTGACTTACTTGCTTGTATTTTAAAATGCACAACATCAAAAGCTGGTGAAGCTTAAACTTATACTTGTTCGAACCAGTGGACTTGCAGTTAAAAAAAATAATAATAATATGCCATACTAAACTGTAGACACAATAATGTTGTTAACAATGAAATTATAACAACAACAGCAACAACAATGATAGCTAATATTAAAAATCTGCTTTATGAATAGGTTACACAAATAATATTTAAATGATAAGTTACATTTCGGTACAACTAGCTTCGGGTTTAATAAATGAGTTGTGCTTGTTAATTGAAAATGTTAAAGATGACTGAGTGATCCTGATCTGTGTAGTCATAAGGTGTATTAATTAAAGAGCCAATCCTTTTTCAATAATTGGAAAGGTTAAACATGCAGGTATCCCTAAACAGACCTGCGATCAATTACATAATGAGGCTTCTTCCTAAATTGATCGACTGGGAACGCACTTAATATGCGCGTGAGAAAATAAATAAACAAATAAATATAGAATGTAGTGTAATATATCGGCTATACATTTAATATTAGTAGTAACGTACTTAGGCCTATACAATTCTAAAAATAATACAATTTTGGGACTGTACTACAAGTGCTAAATTCCAGTGCTGATTAATACTTTAAAATACTAATAATACTCTAGATGAGAATAACCTGTGAGTAGGCTAAATACGATTTGCATTAAAAATTATATAAATAAATAAATAAATAAATATATATATATATAATTTATTATTATTATTATTATTATTATTATTATGGATGTATCTTTTTGGAGTATTTAACTAGAACTGACTTGCATATATATATACACACACATACAATTTACATTAAAACCAAAAATATATTTTCAGCCTAAAGTCATAATATTGGACGTTTGCCCAATCCGTTCGTAGGATTTAAAAGTCAGGAGTTAGAAGTCAGTTCTAGTTAAATACTCCAACAACATACATCCACATAATTACTTCGTGGGAAAAAAATATTCAAGATCGGTTCAGTTATTTCTTGACTCAGCAGTGTGTGAACTGCATTTGTAAGTCGCTCTGTATAAGAGCATATGCCAAATGACCAAATGTAGATATGCAGACATCCACGAATATCGAGTTTAATTAAGGCCCGATAAATAGGCTACAAACTTACCTTTTTAACCAACGTTTTACCTTTCCTACGTCATTTAATAATATAAAAATAAGCAAACAGAAACTTTTCAGCCTGTAATATTTTAACTTGAGACTAAAATCAAATGATCAAGTTTCAAAGTCCAGCTTTAAAAAGAACTACTAAACCAGTTTTGAAATGTCCTAAAATTAGGCCTAACGAAGTATGTATAGTTATAGGAAATGCTTTCATGTAGTATAAGGTTTGGAGGACATGCGACACTGATTAATGTGTAATCCTCGACTGGAGAAACAAAGATTCCTGGATATTTGATATTCCGCAGTTTCTGTGTACGAAAACAGTCGATAAGCAGGCACACGGGCCGCAGAGGAGCAGCTCCAGATCAAACTGTAATTAGGATTAGAGAGGGATCCCTGGCGCTTAGTGGTTAAGCGAATGCAGATCGGCCTTTAAGCCCGGGATACTCAAGAGAAAGTTCAGGGAAATTATCAGAACACATGATTAAGGATTTCATTATTCGTCGCTGTATAATGATGATGATGATAATAATAGTAATAATAATAATAATAATAATAATAATAATAATAATAATAATAATAGTTAATAATCGAATGTTACAATATGAATAATTTGCCCATTTTAAACACATGCAATCGCTGAACGGAGCGTAATTGTGTGTATTTACACCAGTTTAATCTATTTATTTGTTTATTTATTTATTTTGCTCTTTTATCGAATGGAAAATCGAAGGGGATCTTGTGCATAAATAAGTCGTGAATAGGCGGACAGCGCGCTGATTGGTCCGTTCTTTCCCCTCGAGCCAATTAGGTTTGGCATTGGACGTGAAGTCTCCGCCCATCCTCCGTGGCTATGCAAATATAGTGGCGATGCTTCCAGGTCGATCAGTGAGTCGAGGACAGGACGAGGCTTGGTCCGTCAGAGGGAGTCAACTTTGTTAGATTTGAACTTTTACGCTGTATGTGCTTGCTTTTATTGCTCGGGAACTCTTTCTGCAGTTCGGATCGTTCGGTGTTAGAGTGTGATTAGCTCCGTGATTAGCTCTGTTCATGCCCTCGCTGCTGCTTAAGTCCTGCCTGCCTATCCCGAGCCGCGGCGGGTCAGTGTCTCAGAGTTGATGCATTTATTCACTAGGAACTCTGCACCTTCTGGATTAAACTGTAGGCGACGAGTCAAGTTGTCACATTTTTGCGAGTAAGATCGCGTTTTGGCAAAAAAAGAAAGAAAAGAAAGAAACAGACAATGCTGTGGAAATTAGCAGATAACGTTAAGTACGAGGAGGACTGCGAGGTAAGTCGGAATGCCATGCGTTCGCTCGTAGCGCCTTGAATGCGCATTGTTTCCTTGTTTCTTATTAGCTGCATGTTACGCCAGAACCATAGCTATTAAACGGCTTCTAAAACGTGGCACCAAATGCAGGAGTGCTTAGATGCTGGCATGAACACCGCGCTTTTTTTGGGGGGACTCGCAAACCATTGCCGTGCTGATAGTTATTTCTTCAAACTGTAAGCGTCGGAGAACTCCATTAAATGAGCGTTTGTTGTGTTTAACAGAGTAGCTACGTGTTAGCATGTCCGTGCATTAAGCGCCTTTGTTTATTTGCTTGTTTGTTAGTAGTACTCTAAACACCTCTCTAAAAGCTCACACTCTCTCGCCTAAATATTTAAAGTGAGCGCGTAACGAACACACTAAGCCCAGTTTGAATTGTGCTTGAGTGACGGTTGGAAAGTTGTCCATCTTTAGCGCTCCCGGTTCCTCCGTTTGCACTGGCACACATTTGCGCACAGTTCAGCTTTCGTTATAACACACCGAACAGATTTCCCTATATATTTAAGTAGCCATTTTTTGCAGGGGTAAACGGTCAGAATATTATCTATGACTTTTATCATTGCCTCACCATTTCTGCTTCTCGCACAATGTTAAGGGCTGTGTTCACGAATAAACACATTTAAGTTTTGGTGATAAAATAATCTTTCATTTTTTTAATCGTATTTTTTTCTGGAATGATCTGTTCAATAATATAAATTCAGATTATCTATATTCCATAGAGAAAATTTTAACTGACTTAAAAGCCTTACAGATATATTTAAAAAAATATTTAACTAACAGTTTTATGTAGGTGAATTCTATAATGACATATGTCAATTAATAGCCCATGTAAACACTTTGTCAGTTCTGCAACTATTCAAGCGACACGCTCTTATTAAAGTAAACATTATTATTCTGCAAGTGCAGAGCATCTGAGAACTCCAGTTCCGTAGATGATGACAAATCAAGCGCACGCTTAGACTTGTTCTGATATCAGATAGATATGATTTGATATTGACCAAGTAATATTAATATTTCAGCAGGAGAGGCATGATGGCAGCAGTAATGGGAACCCGCGATTGCCACACCATCCAGTGGTTAGTCAGCCCCTGTACAGCCCAGCACCTTCCCTGTCACACCCATCCGGCTCTGACTTTCAGCCGCCTTACTTCCCTCCTCCATACCAACCACTACCATACACCCAATCAAGTGACCCCTACTCTCACCTTAGTGACCCGTTCAACATCAACTCGATCCACCAGTCACCAATGTCTAATCAACAACAGCCATGGCCCAGCCGTCAAAACCAAGACAGCATCGGACCGCACGGACGCAGCGGACTCACCACTCAGATTCTGGGCTTGGAAGGTGGATCGTCCCGTGTGAGAACGGATGGCTTTAGACGGCCAGATTTGCTGTCTCCACATGTCCATGGACTTGAGTCAGCTATGGGTGAGACCATGGGACTGCATGAAATGGGGCAAGGCCTGGATGATGTCCAAGTGAGTGTTTAATTCAAGTTCTGGTATGATTGAAAATAAAGCAAATAAGGCCAGGGTTCTTCTTAAATAAATGCTTTCATAAAATTTTATTTAGCCATTTGACTTGACTTGCAAGGCTGTTATAAGAAAAATAAAATTCTGACATATTTAAAGTAAATTGACATGTGATCATTTTTATGTGTTTTTTTTCCAGCAAGTGGATGATCACAGTATTGTAATTGCTGACCAGACAGTTATCAAAAAAGGTTGGTCTGAGTTCTTTATCGCAAATGCAGTCTTTCCAAAAGGATGTCAATTTTGTACAGACAAAATATAATCTTGTCCTAGGCCAAACTAAACTTTCTTCCACTAGATCTAGGCTAAGATGGGCTAAATAATACCTCTACTTGGATTAATAATGATACCACGAAAACAAGACACACAGTAAGACAGAAATAAGAAAATCTGCTTGTATGGGATAACTTTCTGCACACTGTTTGGATGTATTGCACAATGAGAGCGTGAATAGGAGGAGCCGAGGAAGCTCTAGTTCAAACTTTACAACTAATCCTCTTGGCCGTGTGCTCCATTTAACTAATCCAGGCTTGATCCATGCTGTATTGTAGTTTCATTCAGCCTGAATGGAAAGTCAGGAGGAGGAATCTTCTCAAAATGGCACACAGACTGACAAGTTGTGGAATGCTCTGCTGTGGCTCAGAGAGAAAAGGCCTATGCCATCTTTGTTGTCTGAGCTTAATACTTTTACCTTTCTGAATTTTCATTGAGTGCTGTCAGTTTTGTGTCTCGGCAAATGCATGCAAAAAAAAGAGAAAAATTCAAAATGACAGCACTTGGGGTGGGGCACCTCTCCTCTGAGATGAGCACAGTTTGGAGTTATTTGTTGTGACTTGAAATGTTTTTTAACTAAGCAAGACAGGCATTTTGACAATCTTGGAGCAGCTAGTGACAGTAAATATTACCATAACCTTTTTTCACGTCTTTAAATCTATCTGAATCGTTCTGATAATAGTTTGCAAATGTCTTATATCTACGCAAACATGAAAGTTGTTTGTCCAAAGACAAAGCGATCAAAATTAATTGCAGCATAGAGAACGAATTAAATTGAACAGTGCACAGCTTACAAGCATATAAAAGAGCAAACCATCCAAACATGATTTTAATTAGTCTGCATGTCATGGAAAACTTATGTATTTGATTAAGGTTTGTAAGGACATTTACTGTAATGTAAATGAGCCTTAGGAATGTGTTTTAGACATCAGAAGACGCATTGCTGAAATCAAAACTAAAAGGTCTGGCATTGTTTTTATACTGTATAATTTACTCTACAGTATAATCCACCATGGGAAGTTTTCACCACAATCAGATTTGACAAATCAGCCATATGTTTTAGCCGGTCAGTAATTCTGAGTTTCTTTTAACTCCGTGCAGAATTTTGACACATACATATTTGCAGCAATATTTCTGAAGACTTGATTATAGCATGGCTGATTCTGGCCCAGTGTGGGCTCCCATTATAGGTTTAGTAAGTTATAGTTTGGTCCGCATTTATTGTTTTGAAAAATACTTTAACACCTTCAGTGGTTTTCTTCTTAGTGTGGATGCGGAATACAACACTATAGATTCAGACTAAACAATAATACAGCATAGAGTAGATTGTGAGTAAAGACATTACTGAGCTTTTCCTAGGTGGTCAGGTAGGTATACAAAATTAAGCCATCGGATTGCAACAAGGTAATAATTGATACCTTTCAGTGTTGGAAGAAAGTGCAGTGTAATACACCAAATACATTCTTTTGAGTCCGACAAGATTTACTCTGGCTTTGTTTTTGCTCTGATAATACAGCAGTGAAATGTATCTGTTGCAAACTGATGCTCTCTCTTACTGGGTTGGAGCTACAGCATATTTTAGAAGCTTAGACTACAGCATTATGCAAGATGCAAGTAATAATGAGTAAAATTCGTATTTGTTTTTAACAAGCCTAGACAATAGCACTGAGTAAGACATATTTCTTTCTACACATCCTTTGCACAAAACTGTGGAAGTGTGTAATTCTGTGATGACAGAAATTCGGTTATTATTTGCTACTAAACACTCGTCTGTAGCAGATTTAATTATCTAGATGGCTACAGAAGATGTGGCTTAACCCTGTTGCACATTGACAACTTATATGTGAACATTGCATGAGTTCTCAATTTACTCAGACTATTATCCTAATTAATTCAAATAGAGATAGCTAGCCTACTTAATTGTTTGCAAGTGCAGACTACACCTTTAATCAATAGTGAAATGTGGCAGTGTTAAAACATATCACAGAGGGAACATCTGCTTTTTTGGCGTCAGTTCCCACCAATAGTCTGTAGGTGCTTGCAGCTTTGTAGTACATCATTGGTACCATGTTATAAAGTTTTTCTGAGTCTGAATGTCAGGTTTGCCAAGAGTTGTGGTTGTGCAGCACCTGCTGTGTTGCTAAAACCTGTGCGCTTAGGTTTGTATTCTGTTTCAATTGTAAGTGACTCTTTGAATGTAATTATTTTCCATTGAATATGAAATGTGTTGGTGTAATGAGGCTGGTGAGCTTTCGCCACAAATATACAGCATGGAGTATATATGTTTCTAATTCGAAATGCTGATGAGTTGAACACATAAAAAGAAAACAGAGAAAAGAAAGTTAAGGAAATGCACAAATGCAAACAATTAAGAGGTTAGGGAAGGATAAAACTAATCTCCTTTACCCGGCAACCATACTGTAACTATACTGTTTAATTGATAGTGTGACAACATGGTTCCACAATTGTTCAATCATTTCCTCAATGTTAGTGGTGACCTATTGCCATCCACAGTCTATTCCTCATGATTTCTCACGCAACATTGTTGCACAGCTCTCAACCCATTTCCACTGACTGTCAGAAAGACAAGGCTATGATATATTGAGTTTCTAACTCAGATTATAACAATAGCACCAGCATTCTTGGGCAGGTGTACCTATATATCGTGCAATAAAGTCACTTTACACTTTGTAGTCTAATTCAGCTACAGTCAAAGTCCATGATGCGTATATGCACATTGCTGCGTACTCACAGTAATTAGTGCTCATGTTACCTAATTTTAATCAAACACCAAACGAAGCATTTGCATTATGCACATTATTTTTCTACAAGTTGCACATTCGTTTTATCTTGTCTTAGGCAGGTCTTGGGTTTATTGGGTTTTCAGGGCTGTTTGTTCTTGAGGTACCAGTTATGCCTGTTTCACTGATGTTGTGTGCAGGACAGCCTTTAAAATAAAACTAGTGGTGACACTAGAATGTACTGTACTGTCAAGCACTAACATTTAGCATTCTTTCTTATAAGCCGTTGTTAGAAGATAATGGAGGATAGAAATCTGGAGACAAATACTTTTTTTATAAGCTTTAGAACAATTCTAAAAATATATTAGAGCACATTACTATGATTGCACTGCATATGTGATGGCAGCATTTCTCAGCAGAAACATTGGCTTGAACATTTTCTGTTCTTTCTCTAATTCCATGACTCAGAAATACCACCTGACTACAAAAAAAATCCACTGCCGTTTGTTTTCGATTCAAAACCCAACACATGGGATGCTGGGAGGGTGAAACTCAGCAAGAGATCAAACCCAAAATTATGTCAATTAGGTACATGTACATGACAATTTAAATTTGAGCCAGATGGCAAAATATTGTATGTTAATCTTATATTACTGAAGCATTTTAAGGTAACAGAATCACATTTCTCTTTCCATCAGGTCCAGTGACTCTCCCTAAAGGAAATCCATTAGGACTTCCCTTCCAGAAGGAACCGCTGCTGGGTATGGTGTCTAATCCGACAGAAGTGTTCTGTTCTGTCCCTGGCCGTCTGTCTCTGCTCAGCTCCACCTCCAAGTACAAAGTAACTGTAGCCGAGGTCCAGAGACGACTGTCTCCACCCGAATGTCTCAATGCCTCCCTGCTAGGAGGAGTACTACGCAGGTGAGAAACTCATAAACCCATAAAAAGGCATGTTAAGGCAGAGCTGTATAGTGCTGTTATTTGCTGTAGATTTATTAATGTTTCTGGCATATGTCAATTTGAGAAGAGCACGTTGTCCAGTGAAACAGAGAATCAAATGTAGCCATAATTGTAATCTACTCTTAACTGATGGACACTGAGGCGTTTTTAGCCTCTTTTCCACTGAAAATGTGCCATAGGCACTTTCCTGTGCTGGTGCTGAAGCCAGTATAACTCCAGGGAAAGACTAACTGTTTAATTACCAGTCCCAATTTCTACTGATTTAGAGCTGAGGCAGTATGTAATAACATGTTTGTAATGTTTTGAGAACATATTTACTTTCAAAATCACAAGTTTGAGCATCTATATGCAGCACACAAAATATTACATGCAAAATGAGAATTGTAAATGAGAGATTTTTTATTACAGCTACTTATTCTATTTGGCATTTAGTTAACATGATTGTCTACATTGTCATAATGGCCTTGGTTTGAATAAATTGAACTGTTTGAGTTATCAGTGAAGTTAACTTCTACCTGGTTTGCTGTACCTGGAACCAGACTAATTCTGCTGGCTGTGAACTCTTTTATGGCAATGTTTGGTCCTGAACTGTATATAATGAATGTAGGTTGATATGGTGCGATGGTTATCATTAATATTATGTTAATATTTCTTTGTGTGCTGTCTGAAAGAGTGAGTAAATGAAAGCTCACAATTTAACTATATATCATGGATATCAATGTTAGTAGTCAGTCGTAACTCTGTGTGTGAGAGAGAGCGAGAGAGATAGAGAGAGAGGAAGACTCTGAAACATAAACAGGGATTGTTTAGTTAATTTTAAGTGTGTGTGAACAGATCACATGCTGCATATGACAGCAGACAGCAGTCTTGAGAGAGGCAGGGTATCCCAAACCTTAGTGGCCATTTTCTAGAGCAGTTTTAAGTTTGAATGCATATTTTTCAATTCCCACGTATTGTCACATATGCACACATGGAATCTCTCAGGAACATTATTATGTAGGCCATGAAGGGATTGTTATATGTGTGGGTGGGGGGTGGGGTGGGGGTAGATGAGCATATCTCTTACTCACCAATGCAGAGGGCAACGCCAAGCCTCCAAGTCTAGTCATGCAGAAAACTGAAGAGTCTTAATTAAGTGGGGAATGTGTGCATGTGCGTGCGTGTGTGTCTGTGTGTGTGTGTGTGTGTGTGTTTTCTCACTGCAACAGCTCTGGAGCTGTTTCATTTGTCTGCATGCTTTGCAGGTTCTCTAGTCCCTATGTACCCATGTAACTATTTAGTGACACAAATTATCTCTGAGCACCGCTTTGGACACTGCACATTTAGCTAACTTCAAAAATGTTTGCCTGCAAATAACATGTGGCCAGTTCAGTTAAATGTGACCTGTTTAATTACACAGGGCTAAGTCTAAGAATGGTGGAAGATCCCTCAGAGAGAAGTTGGATAAGATCGGACTGAACTTGCCAGCAGGTCGCAGGAAGGCAGCTAATGTCACCTTGTTAACAGCACTTGTAGAAGGTATGTAAAAAATCCCCAGTATAATCTCTGTCACCATAGAATACAAAATGTGGTCGATTTAGTACCAATCAACATTATTGTGAACTTCTGTTGCTCAGTAAACGCAATCACAAAAACAAAACAAAAAAAAAATCGTAGTAAAATTGCAGCTATTTGTTTATATTATGATTCAGTTGCAATCAGTCTCTCAAAATGTGAATTTAGCCTGGCTCTTGTCTGTACTTGGGCAACAAGAAATTGTTTGCACCATCTGAAAGGATGTTCAGTTGACATTTTGAGGTTTGAAAGCAGATGCTTAAACCTGAAGAGCGAGAAATGACTCATAAAACCCAGGCCTATAAATTCCAAAGGATCTTTAGCACTAGAGTTATTTATCATGCTCGACAATGACAAGTACTGGCTTAGCCACTGTTCCGCGGTACAAATTAAACTTAAGGGCATGCACTAACAGAGGCTTTAATTTCGTGACATTTTGTCTTTAGAATTACCTTTTGGAAGAGTATTTTCAAGCTATGAGTCACCAGGATTTTAATACATGGATCATGTGTGATAGTGCCCATAGCTATAGAGAATCCCATTTCTTTTCCATATCAGTGCCATTCTCGATCTTAATAGGACTGAAAGAGGGACATGACTGGAAGGCTATGTTATTTAGACAATGTCTGTACTGAATTGGGGCTTGTTATCATGTGTTTGGTAGCCACAAGGCGAGACTGACCTTAAAGATGGGGATACAAGTAATGTGTGCGCTATCAATAAGATCCTCTGTTGGCTCTCTAGGATTGTTTGCTGCCTTCAGCTGCATTAGCCCATTAAAGACACAGTGTGACAACCCTTTCCTTAACAAGAGCTGCATCCATCTCAGTTTGTCTAAGGGCATACTCACGTTATGCCTGATTGCCTTGTACAGTGCTGAGTACGATTGTCCTCACTCCCCCACTGGCCTGTGCTCACATTGCACTTCAATGATCTGGACCAGAGCATGCTTATGTCATCGTGATGCCTTTTTTTTGTGGTGCAGTGAATATGCATTTGCACAACACAATGGACATCATGGTTGTGCTTACTTTGTGACTTTTTGGGGTCTTTTTGGGCGAGCTAAGAGACAGCCCTCTCATACGCCTTACAAGTGATTTTCGGCTATGCGTGCTGCACGTGTTAACGAATGTTTATGGAGGCACTTTGGTCTTGGTTAGCGATCACACTCGTTAAACGAACCACACTTTGGGAGTCAAATGTGCTCAGGCACCGTACAGATCAGCCAGTGTGAGTACACCCTAAGTAATCTCAGTAATTTTCTCCTGCACACACTGACGCTGTGGAGATGACTCTTTCTGTTGTGCTACGGGACTTCTTGGAGGAACTCTTAGGTTGCAGTATGAATAATGTGTGATCGAACAATCATGTACGTGACTCATGTGTGATTAATGTCTGCAGGTGAAGCTGTACACCTGGCCCGAGACTTTGGTTATGTCTGTGAGACAGAGTTTCCTGCCAAGGCGGTCGCTGAGTATCTCGGACGTCCGCATGTTGAACGCAATGAGATCAACTCCCGCAAGAACATGCTTCTGGCTGCCAAGTGAGTTAAAGGCCTTTCAACTCCTCCATTTATCACATGAAGCTCACTTTAACTGCCATTCTTTATTGTAAGAGTTACACTTCATGCACTGTTCATGTACAGTTAATTATCATAGAGTGTACAGTGATAAAACTCACGTGACGATTACCTTTATATTTTATAGTCAGAAAATAATAAACATTTGCACATCGTTTTTTTAAATGTAAAATGTATCTTCTCGTTTCAACTATGCATTTTATATTGTTTTTTTATGCTTTAATCTTTTGGCTTTTTTTTCCCAACAAATCATATAAAAAGTTAAATAGAAAAACCTTAAACTGGAGGAATCCAGACACCTGATTTGCACAAGTAGAAGCAAAAAAGAGCGTTGTATTTTAATGTATTTTGGATAATACAAATGTTGCAAGTAAAAATTAAAACAACAACTTTTATTCAAAATACTTTAGAAAAATACTTAACCCTGGATCTTCCATTTTTTTCACAAAGGCAAATCTGCAAGGAGTTCACAGACCTATTGACACAGGACCGATCGCCACTGGGCAATTCACGACCAGTGCCCATACTGGAGCCGGGCATCCAGAACTGCCTGACTCACTTCAGCCTCATCACACATGGCTTTGGCTCTCCAGCCATCTGTGCCGCCATGACCTCGCTGCAGAACTACCTCAATGAGTCTCTCAAGCAGGTGGATAAAATGTACCTGAGTGCAGGAGGGGACTCCACACAAGGATCCTCAGATGGAGGCAGCAAAGCTATGGACAAGATGGACAAGCACAGGAAATAAGGCACATTATTAAACAAGGAACATTTTGGGGGTCTGCAGACTTCCTGCTGTCTCATGGACTAAATTAGCCCCCTTTTTCAGATCCTGGTCTCCAGAACACAGCAGTTTAGGTGCTTTGCTCCTCTGAGTGGCTGGCACTTATTTTCATTTTCTTCAGTAACATCAGTATACCCAATGCTCGACACAAAGAATATAGAGGGAGCTTTTTCTTTTTACCAGATACCATTTCAAGAATTTATATGTGGATTTTTTGCTTTTGTTTTATCATGAAGAGGAGGCTCTGCATTTTGTGACATGACCTTCCTTGGTGCTGACCCTGTATAAAGCATGCAGAGGACACGTGACATCTTTGAAAGAATGAGTAGCTCTTTGATTCATCTGGACGCAGTGTTATTGTACTTTATTCTGTGGGAGTATTGTTAGTAAGAATGAGTGTTATCTATATCTTTGTCGTCATGATAAATAATTACACATAAAAATGACCCCAAAGGCACTGAAACTATTGCTTAGTGACAATGTGGACTGAATGCAGAATGCTATTTACTCTTCTTGTAGCCAGCTGCAAATATTTACCTATTAAGATCACACTGATGTTCAGAATCATTTTCTCCTGGTTAAGTACACTGCTAGTCTGCTCAATGACTCTCCAGATCCATCAGTTTTAAATCATGGCTCAGAGAGATCAGACAGGCATATGCATGTGTGTTTTGTGTAGTATGTTCTCTGTAAATACAGTATGTCTTTTTATACTTTTAGATGAAATCAACTAGGAATTAACTAGTTGTTTCCACTTAGTTTGCCCTAAATGTAAATAATGTCTAATTTAAGTTGTAATTTAATGGGATTTGTAAATAATGGTACAATTCTGGTGTATGGTTTTGCTTTAACAAAGATACCCTAAACTTTCTATAAATAGGTTAGTTTTTTATCAGTAGTCGATAGGCTTTGGGGATGGTTTTCTTTTCATATATGTGTGAAAGCCTTTTGAAATTGTAGGGTACAGAAGAATAAAAAACAACACTTCATAGTTATGCTTGTTAAGTCTTCTCATTTATGTGGCTAGAGCACTGGCACATTAACACATGAGCACACACGGCCAGTGGAGCATGGATGTAAAATGGCAATTCAAGTATATTAAAAGTAATAGGGGATCTGCATCACATCTGTACAATGAGAAATGCTTGACAGTAGGTTACTGGATTTCCTGCATGAAATGAATTAGCCCTGCGGACGGATGCTTAGATCTTACAGCCATAGTTTGTTTATTCATGGCCTGTAAACATAGTTCCCTCTTTTCACCTCTCACCCTTCCATCCTTGAATGGGTGTGGCAGCACAACCGATTGGTACAACAGATAAGATCCTGCAGGTGCTATTTTTATTATTGCAGTCTATGCTGAGTCCTCTGTGCTGTTCTGTATGACGAGGATATTAGGCATTGAGCAACATTTGCCAGAAAGCAATCGAAAGCCCTTTATACAGACTCATCATTTCATCTAGCAAAAATCGCTGGAGAAATTTAGCATTCTGGGCTAGTTCTTAAGTTTTCTCCATTTCTGCTTGTCTGTCATACATTCCACATTCGGTGATTATCACACCTTACCTACAATTATCATACTTCTTTATGCACCTTCTTTATTTTACACTCTGTGTGTGTGTGTGTGTGTGTGTGTGTGTGAGTGCGAGTGCGCGGGCACACACAAGTGTGTGTTTGTGTATGTGTGCGTGTGTGAAGCGCGTGTGTTTGAAGCAGATGACTCATGTGACTAAGCTGACAAGTGTGAGCTTCTCCCTAAGAACCTGATGGACCGGCCATGTGGCTTTAGCTGCTGAGCTGTGGCTGCCTGTAACCGCCTTCAGGTGAGTCTTTTCCTGCACAAAGCTGAAAGATGAGACGTGCTAACTTTGGGGTGCTTGCTTTGATGACTGACTGCTTATACTTGTGGCATTCATTTCCTCTTGTACATGAAAGGTGTTGACCAATGTGTTGTGAAACACACAAGCTTAAACATACTGACGTTGTTGTTCTTTTAGATTTTCTCTCAGACAAGGATTAGTTTAAACCTATTCACCTTTTTGAAATGCAGCCACATTTACAAAGTCAGAATGCTACGCTTTTCTTGCTAATTTACTATTTCAGTTACATGGGGCATAATAAATGAATAATGCCAAGTTTGACTGCTCCGTGTTAAATTATTAGTGTTAAATCTATATTCATGTTTTTTCCCTATTGTAAATGCTGTATGCCTGAAAAATGCTTTGTCCGTCAGGCCATATGCAGCATTTTGGTGATAGAAGGAAGCATTAAATATAAGTATAAATTAAATATCCTATATTAAATTGACTAAGACATTATGAAACACCCCAAAATATAAAGTATTAAAAGGTACGAATCATTTATATGAAAAGCGCATGTCAACAGCACATTTCAAGTCATTGGTGTTACTATAAAACAAACAAAAAAAACCCTTTCTTTTACATCTTTGCAAATAGTCCTGTCAGTTTATACATAAGCTTTGAAAATTCTGTCAAGATTTTCACTGAGGCCTTTAGATTGATCATTAATGTTGGTCATCCTAACAAATGAATTTTGAGCCAAGTAAATTATTTAACACAGTTGGTCAATATTTATACGAGTGATTTGAGAGACTGTGGAGCTGATCTAGGAAAAGTCAAATATTATGTGAACTTTTCATTGTTGGGACTCGTCTGGGAAGGCTTTCCACTAGATATTGGATCATTTCCTGCAGGGATCAAATGCAGTTCAGCCATAAGAAATTAAAAAAGGTCAGGATCTGATGTTGATTGCAGACAGATTTTCAATTCCTGGACGTTCAGTGAGATCAGGGCTCTTTTCAGGCCAGTTAATTGACTAAGAGAAACACTGATTGTTGGAGAAAATGTGCTATCAGTTATTGCTTTTGCTTTTCAGAAAATCACCAGAATAGCAAGTCAATCAATGTGTGATTAGTGAGAACACACCCTACAATGGGTCTTTTGACCTAATGGAGAATACCATATTTTTATGTGGATTAAAGGCACATTGAGTATGTGAAAGGATGCGAAACAATGTGCTCTTATGATTGTGCATGCTTTTGAATGATACTGAAAAGAAGGATGTATCTCTTAAAATGTTTATTTGCATTGGAAACTACCCAACTGTCAACATAGCATTGTCACCGAGGCCTTAGCTGACAGAATCGAAAACGTGTGGATACAGTGGATCAAATATTACTTTATAACTGACTAAAAAGTATTTTAGTGTCATTTACTTTGATTGCTGAAGTCTCAATTATGATACATTATAAAGCTAGGCCAGTTCCATAGAGAATATTGTGCTTATTTACTGTATTAAGGAGATTAGGGGGAAATACTGTAGTGTAGTCAATTTAAATTGTCAATAAAATTGAAAATCAGCTTTAAATGTTAATATTTGTACTTATTTTGATGTTTGCAATCCCAAATCATCCAAGTACTCTTTGGTCACAAGTACAGATTGTGGTCTTAGAAGGCATATCACGACCAGCAACTGATTTGGTGCCATTGCAAACAATTGCAAACAAGCTATGGTGCCAAAGTTTTGAGTCAGAAATATTGTATTTTGTAAATTTAGTATGACTGCTACCCATGTTCATCTAAAATGCACCAATGGGACTACAGCATGGGAAGATACACAACAATGTCTGAGAAAAGCAATAATTTAAAATACTGAGTATGCATCAAGACACTGAGTCCACTGCTTACATTAATTAATATGCCACTATAATAACACTACCACTATTACGCTAAGGGCTTGGTTTTGTTCACATGACCCGGCGGATTGTTGACAAATGCAGAATGTAGTTATTTTCTTGTCCATTATGACCTAGTGCAGTCTGCAGAACGCAGACAGGATTTTATTGGCATCGTCTTGTACTTTATGGCACTGAATATCCATAAGACCACTGAAATTGTGTGTGACTGAGGTCTGGCCCTGCAATGCTACATGCATACTGTTAACATCTCTCGACCCCTGATATGCACAAATGATACTGTTAATGAGCATAATTGTACTCTTAATGAGTCTCCAGTCATGGGCAAATCCTGCTGTCATGCCCTGTTTGCTTTGGCCTTAATTACATTAATACTCTTGTTTGGTGGATAAACATCTTAGCTTCTAATTGTATTGCTTGATTTAAAAGTGCATTATTCACGCAGTGGTGTCTTATTGCTAAAATGATTTTGGACAGAAGGTGTTGGATGATCCTCTGGCTGTACACGAAGGCAAGGCAATTAGCACAGAGCAGCTAGTCTATGTAAAATACTTTAAACAATGTAAGGAGTATTGGCACACCTCCGGATCGAGGCATGCAGTGTTGAGCTTCTCTCAGCCTGGTTTACATTAGGAGTCATTTGCAGTAACAGTAATGGGAACAAAAACTCCAAACCACTGTAACCACTCTGAACAGCCTTCAGAATTAACAGGCTTTATCATTTGTCCATCAGCACATTCAAGCTCACGCTGTTTGTACAGTTAAAAGTCATGGCAGAACCAGTGCTATGCTCTGACATGCATATGCTACATGGCATTGTTATACCTGGTTGGAGATGTGGAGGCAGGGAAGGATTGTTTAAGAGTTGCTTTCTGGCCAGCAAAACTGGTGGTGGGGGGCATGAAGTGGTTTGTGGGTACAAGGAATCTGAATAACGAGAGCATAAAAACAAGCCAGGGGGTGGGGGGAGAGCATGTAAGTCCTGTAGAAAATGTGGAAGGAATTAATCTAAATTACAGACAGTCGAGTGCCACATTGGTCGGGGTGTAGCCGTGGAGGGAGAAGAAGGAGGCGATGAGGAGTGAGTGCTGGGAAACATAAGGCATGATATCATGAAGCGACTTCTCTTTTTGTCCCTTCTTGACTCATTCTGTGGGAATGTGGTGGCCTGTCTCCCTCTCTCTTGGGCTAGCCACCCAAACACCTCTCCCTCACCCTCCCTCACTTGCAAAATACTGCCAATTAGGCTGACAAAGCCACAACCTCCACTCCGAGGCTTCTCTCCGCTATAGCAGACAGCAGATGTTGGTTTCTGAGGGAAATGGCTCCTCTAGCCCCAAAAAATCAGCACAGACCCACGATGTCTCTACAAACAATAAGGGATCTATTCCCATTCTTTTCTTTTCAAACAACAAAAAAGAAATATGTTTCTGATTCAGTTGGTGAGACTTCCCACTGTATGAAGTGCTGGACTTGCAGGATAAGGAAACATTTAAAAATGGTGAATGCAACACACATAATTAAAAGCATCTGTAGTGTTTGAAGCACATATGCGCAACCAGTGAGTCCAAATAAATAGCTGTAGGTTCTCATGACCGTTAATATGTACTATGTACATAGTTGTAAATTATTGTACGTTTTATATTTCTAGGTGTTATACTCATAGCGTATTTTGTCTTATGTTTCAGATTTTGAAGTGGGTGACATTTAAGATGTTTCAAAACTTTTTTTTTTTGTTAATTCTATTATTTGAACATATATACAAATTGTATCTTGTCAGAAAAGGCATGGTCATCTAGCATATATCTCTGTAAAAGTATGTATGAACCAAATTTCTTCTCCTCCCTTAATCATCTCTCACACTTACGCTTAATGTTAAAAGAGTCAAAATCATAGGTAGATCAAATTAAAAGCAGAACCAACAACAGACCGCAACAGTGAGTTAAGGACCTAACATTTGCAACTTTGGTACAGGTGGGATTTGAAACCCTGTTCCTTATGGTCTACAGTACCTTAACCACAAAGCCACATAAGTCAGGTTTATGTTAGTGTAAAGTTAACATACAGGTTATTTTAATTCAGAACAATATCTTTTATTGGTGGCTCAGTCACAACAAAAATGTGTAAAAAAAAAAGATGGAAATTAAAGTGTAAAGTTTTCAGCAGCTGCCAATGTGATAATACACTACCTATTTTTTTTTAACTATGGTAGCATTTCTTGGCATTTGATGTTTTTCCAAAACCTGAAATGGTAATGATTATATAACTGATCCGTTGCATTTCCTCCTTTGGGTTGCTCAGTATTGCATTGTCCTCAGCAGACTTGTTCACCACTTTCAGTCCAATGAGTCGGGCTGTTGCATCAATGTAATCATAATTTGTTTTAGCTTGATCAGATCAGTTGTATATGGAATTTGTTGTAAGTCATCTATAATAGGTTTTTGGCTAATAATAGTTTGCAATAGTAAAATAATAATTTGCAATAGTTTATCTGTTCGGGTCAGGTGTCAAATGCAGATTGCCTGTGTCTGAGAGATGAGAGGCAGGTGGAAGATTATCCCAAGGCACTGCAACAGCAACCCCTGCTGGCTGTACACTGTACACATCCCATTATGGACATGCTTACGCTTGCATTCAGTGTTCTCTGGGATACCACATCCGAACCCTCCAACTGTTACGCCGTTACTAACCGATGTGTGCACTGTGTCAATGTCCACTAAAGTGAGTAAAGCATCAATTAGTACAAAATACTTAACGCCCATTCAAGCTAACAAACACTAACGGGTTGTTAGACTTTGAAAGGGCCCTGTTCTTCAATACAACAGAGTGCCCACTTTCACCTGATTGTTGTCCCATTGAGCGAAACCACCATATTTCAACTAATTATAGTTGTCTAGGTCTAATTTCAACTTGAAATTAACTGATAATCCTAGAGGTTCACATACTTTTGCCACTCACAGACATGTAATATTCAGTCATTTTCCTCAATAAACAAATGACCACATATAATGCGATATATTTGTCCCATTTGTTTAACTTTGTTATTTTTATCTACTGGTGGACAATAGGATTCTTTTCATGAATAATTAGTCATGATAACAAGTATCGATCAGAATCTTGAGACAGTATTTCACACTGCATTATTAATATATGTCATGTTGACATGCTTCTTGTCAGTAATACTTAATAATCATTTCTCAAGCGATATCACACCATTGCTAATTAAGTGGCACATTGCCTCTGAGTGGGAGGCACATTCTCCAAAATGTAAAGGAAATTCTGCTTCTCATTACCTTCAGGAACATAAAAGCCAAGCAGGCTTTGGCTGAAAATGCACGTTTTTTACTCCACCATATCATCTGTCTAGATGGTGTGTGTCATCTTGTTGCCAGAGAGACAATGGGCTGAACATTTATACAGCAACTTTAAAAGGAAAAGTCAGTGTCTCCCAGTGCTGCGTGTCCCTGCATGCATTCACTGCAGATGAGGCAGAAAGTCATAGTTTCACCTTGACTGTAAAATCTGCATTGCAGTCCATTTTGAAAGCTAGCTAATTCTACATGCTCAAGTGGAGGCCTGTAGAACTGCTTTTTTAATGGATTACAAGGATTTTCCAGCTGTGATATGGTATTTTCCCACTGCACAGTGTACCAGAACATGTTGGGGAAAAAAGTAATTTGTCCCAATGAGTCTGCTCTAAGTATCTGTTTAGGTAAGCACCATGAGGACATAAAGGGGTTAGTGGTACTAGCAGTTCCTGTTTTCAAATATACAGCGAAAATGCACCCGAAGTACAAATAGTGAATCCACCTGGATGAAGTTGTGTCACCTCCACCTTGGGGGGGTTCCCCTGCCTTGTACCCTGCGATGTCGGCTAGGACCTGACTCCCCTTGACCTCATACTGGATTAAGAAGATATAAAATGAATGGATGAATGATTTCATGTCAACTAGATATATTACAGAATAAATAGATCAAAGAAACACCTTACACTGAAAGTGGATACATAGCCTGTTGATCTGGGCTTCCTAATAATATGCTTTGAAATTCTCTGCACTGCTTGAGCTGCTGAGCAATAGTAACCTCATA
The DNA here is from genome assembly GCA_025084515.1 of Ancistrus triradiatus. Lineage (NCBI taxonomy): Eukaryota > Metazoa > Chordata > Actinopteri > Siluriformes > Loricariidae > Ancistrus > Ancistrus triradiatus. The sequence goes on from JAJAGP010002568.1 coordinate 106,724, forward strand.
CTGATAACTATCAGCAAACCTGCTCTGATGCAATAGCCTGTGTCAAACTGGGAGGCCTGGATAAGCCTGTCTCATGAGCTTGCATAAGAGTTGAGCCTTTATTTTCAGGGTACTATATGTCCACTCTTAGAGCAGATCCTTCAACTAGAGAGAGAGAGAAAGTGTGACAGAGAAATAGAGGTGCCTTAAGGCAAAGACCATCATTTATGGTTCAGCTAAAGGTAAAACACATTATTTGGCTTGCTGTCACTAGCCAACTGTCCTACATATAGCTCAAGGGCTGCTAGACCTTCGAGTGAGAGCACTAACTACAAGAAAAGAGAGAGTGTAACACACCAGTATTTAACACACCCTGTGTACAATGTCTTCTTGGCTCCAGTTCAGAGCCAAAGTCAGATTTTTCCTATTTGGATGCTGGTTATAAACAAAGGTAGGTTGAAACTCACAATGGCCTTTAGTCTTCTACAATCTCACCACATTTGTGAAAACTCTAAAACTAAAATTAGCAGTTACATGAGACGGAGACCATCTGAGCTCAGTCGATAAAAGAAACAAATAGGGTACACAGCAGCATAAGATGCAGTCTAGTGTAGTAATCATGTAATGTCTGAAAATTTGAATGGGCTTCTCAGACAATAAGTGTTTCCAGTCTAGGGTGAATCACAGCCCGACCGCACTCATTTCCTGCACGTGTTTATCTAGAATAAGAGGGGGAAATGCAAGCTGTCCAGACTTGTTTTTAACACGCAAGATGGAGGGAAGAATGAAGATCTTTGGTTACCAAATGTAACATCTTTCAGAAGATATGGTGAAACAAGTGAAATTTCAAACAAGAATGGAGTACAGCACTCGCTGATTTACACTGAATCGACTTGGACATGGAATCCTCAATTTTTTTTATAGAGAAGAGGCTGTGGGTGATGAGAATGGGTAAATGCAGCAGTCAGTAGTTACTGTTTATAGGCTGTGTTTCACTACATACAGTACTAGATCTACTCATTTCCAAAGACATGTTTCCTTGTTACCAATAAACAATGGCATTTACACATTTACCTCTGTGTGTTGTTACATCTTAATCTGCTGCATTCTTTTGCACGATCTGGTCCGCTATGTACTCTGTCTTTGTTGGCTTATTGTGCAGAATGCATAACAGTGTTTACAGTAGATGCTGGTCATCTTCCAGGGTAAAAGTTGGAACATAAAGAATCTGTACGGTGCTGAAATGTGTCAGTGTCACCTTGTCAATGAGCAATCCTTTTCAAACAACAGAACTACAAAAAGACAGCCGGCCACAGAGGCAAGAATGGCTTCATCAGACCTAACAGAATTTAACACTCTGTACCTGCTGACTATCTTAAGCATGATCGGCATATAGCCTACTCTGGATCTGCTCTCTGGGTAATATTTTTCATGTGCTGCACAAAAGCTAGGTTGTGAGGGTATAAATTTAATAAGCAGAATGGTTAGAGTTGTATAAATATGTAAAGTAATTACATG
>JAJAGP010002569.1:0-108203 GCA_025084515.1 Ancistrus triradiatus
TTTAATAAAATATGGGACTGTGAAACATTTACATTTTCTATATTTTCAATGTTACTAGGGAAATGTGCAATTTCTTTATTTATTCATTTTTTGTGTGCAATCTGTGTCGCTGTGGTTTTTTTGTTTTTTTATCATTGTGTTTTTTAAACTCTTTTTTTTTAATATATATTTTTCTACGGTTTCTTTTGTAAAGGATATTTTCTGTAATCTTTCTTCTATTTTTCTTTTCTTGTCTGTTTACACCACAAAGTAGAGCACCTTAATTTCGTTATACCCAGTATAATGACAATAAAGATATTCTGATTCTGATTCTGATTCTGAAAGTAAGGTTCAAACACGTATAAACATCCAGTAGAAATAATGCTCAGAATCGCAGGCAAACTGTTGAGACCTCGCAAAGACAGTTTGTATGTCCCGCGCTTATAAAGGGTCCAAGATGGTGGGAGAAGCGGAAGTGACGATCAATATTCAGGTGATGGCTCCCTCTGGTGTTGCGGCGCGGATTTACCCGCCGTCGTGACATATCCCCCCCCCCCCCCCCTCCGCTCGGTGGCTATTCCCGACCGAAACCTCCTCTTCCTGGGGCATCCTCTGTGCCTTGGCACAGGTCGATCTGGGTGCTCCAGATGGAAGGTGCTAATGAGAGAAGGGTCAAGGATATCACAAGCTGGTACCCATGACCTCTCCTGCGGACCATAGCCATCCCAATCCACCAGATAAAACATACGACCTGCTCGCCACTTTGAGTCCAATAGGCTCTTGACCGAGTAAGCCGGTGCACAATCCACGTCCAGAGGTGGTGGGGGTTCCACAATCTCTGACCCTGACAGGGAGGCAGAACCAACAGGCTTAAGCAGAGACACATGAAAAGTAGGAGAAGGAATAGAGGGAATAGAGGCGGTTGGTAACCTAGAACACACTGAAAAGGTGTTAGTCCTGTGGCAGCGTTTTTCAGGTAGTTCTGCGCGTACTCCACCCAGGGAAGGTATTTCGCCCAATCGTGCTGGGATCTGGAACAGACGTTCCGTCTGACCGTTGCTTTCCGGGTGATAACGGGCCCTTAAACTGGCGGTCACCTCCAGTACTCGGCAGAACTCTTTCCAGACGTGTGTGGTAAACTGCGGGCCTCTATCTGATACGATGTCCTCCGGGATGTCATAGTAACGAAATACCTGGTTGAATAAACAATCGGCCATCTCCCAGGCAGTAGGCAACTTAGCTAGGGCAATCAGACGACAAGCTTTGGAGAATCGATCCACTATTACCAATACGGTGGTCATACCTTGCGAGGACAGAAGGTCGGTGATAAAATCTATTCCAAGATGAGACCAGGGGCGTCTGGAAACCGGTAACAACTCCAACAAGCCCGCCGTTCGCTGACGAGAGGCCTTGGATTGTGCGCACGTCGAGCAGGAGTTTACAACCGTGTTAACATCTTCATGGTGACCTATCCACCAGTAGCGATTCTCAACTAGTTCTTGGGTTCATCTCACACCGGGGTGACTGAACAGGGATTACAGTGAATCTTGAGTGTTAAGTCTCTGCGCATACCAGAAGGCACAAACTCTCAGTCCGGTGGACAGTCTGCCGGTGATGTCTCCCTGGACCGGGTCTGCTGGATCTGATCTGAGATCTCCCACTGGATGCGACCCACTACACAGTCCGGTGGCAAGATGGTGGAGGGACTCTCTTCCACTCTTTCTGCTTCCCACAGTCGAGACAGTGCATCAGCCTTCTTGTTCTTTGACCCTGGGCGGTAAGACACAGTAAAATCAAAATGGGAAAAGAACATTGCCCACCTGGCTTGTCTGAGGTTGAGTCTTCTGGCTGCTCTCAGATACTCCAAGTTCTTATGATCGGTCAGTACTAAAAATGGAAACTTGGCCCCCTCCAGCCAGTGTCACCACTCCTCAAAAGCCAACTTCATGGCCAGAAGCTCTCTATCCCCCACAGCATAGTTGCGCTCAGCCACGCTGAGTTTTCAGGAGAGGAAAGCGCATGGGTGTAACTTAGACGGGGAACCGACCCTCTGTGACAGAACTGCTCCCTCACCGAAGGAAGAGGCATCCACCTCCAGGGCAAATGGGAATTCCGGATTGGAATGAACTAGGATAGGGGCTGAAGCAAACTTGCTCTTCAAGACCCGAAAAGCTGTCTAGGTGGTGAGGGACAAGACGAGTCTCTTACAGCCACCCTTCAACAGCAATGTGAGGGGAGCGGCCTCACTGCTGAACCCTCTAATGAATCGCTGGTAGAAGTTTGCGAAGCCGAGGAACTTCTGCAGTTCCTTGATGGTGGAGGGTCGGGGCCAGTCAAGCACAGCTTGCACCTTGTTTTCCTCCCCATGCACACTCCTCTCTTAGTAATCTCATACCCTAGAAATTGTATGGAAGATACATGAAATCGGCACTTCTCGAGCTTAATGAACAGTCTGTTAACCAACAGGTGCTGGAGAACTGAACGTACATGTTGTGCATAGGTAGAGGAATAAAGTGGTACATCATCTAGGTAGACCACCACCCAGCAGTCAATCATGTCCCTCAGCACATCATTAATGAAGGCCTGGAAAACCGAAGGGACATTAGCTAACCCAAAGGGCATGACACGGTACTCATAATGTCCCCGGGTGGTCACGAAAGCGGTCTTCCATTCATCCCTTTTGCGAATGCGAATAAGATTGTAAGCACTTCTCAAGTCAAGCTTTGTGAATATGGTGGCCCCTTTCAGCTGCTCTAAAGCAGAAGGGACTAGAGGGAGTGGATACTTGTACTTCACTGTGATGGCATTAAGACCCCAATAATCAATACAAGGTCGGAGACCTCCATCCTTCTTTTGCACAAAAAAGAAACTGGCTGCTGCGGGTGAAGTGGAGGGTCGAATGTAACCTTGTCTAAGAGCTTCCTTTACATACTTATCTAACGCCTCCGACTCAGTTCTCAAAGGTGGGTAAATCCTACATCGTGGAGGCGAAGTACCAGGTAGCAGATTGATGGCGCAATCCCCTGGGCGATGCGGCGGGAGTTCGCTGGCTCTTTGTTCGGAGAACACCGGCGCCAAATTCCGGTAACATGCAGGAATGTCCTGGTAGCTCTCGACCTGAGTAACCCTGATTGGGAGTGACAAACAAGACGTAAAACATCGTTCTCCCCACTGAGTTATTTCACCCTGACTCCACAAGATGTTGGGCTGGTGCTTAACCAACCAGGAATACCCAAGTATGCTATCATGCTGAGAAGTGGAGATGACATACAGGGCGATCTGCTCCTCGTGTAACAGTCCGGTTCGAAGAGTCAGCCCCAGGGTGTGTTGTCTTACCGTCCTCTCACCCAGTAGACGACCGTCCACTGCTCTGAGGGTGTGGGGATGATCGGAGACCTTAATGGGGATGTGATGTTGACGAACAACTTCTCTGCTGATAAAGTTCTCGTCGGCTCCGGAATCTATTAATGCTGTTAAGAGAGTAGAGCCTGAAGCCCATCTTACTTGAACTTGTACATGCACACACTTAGTATTAACTTCTGGTTTGAGAGTCTCACTCACCTCTTCAGAACCGCTGCCCCTGGTCGCAGGGGACAACCAGCACACCGGTGACCTGCTTCCCCGCAGTACAGACAGAGGCGCCTTTGTAGACGTGGACGACACTCTTGCGGTGTCAGGTGAGTTCTCCCCAGTTCCATGGGTTCCGAGTCCTGCTCTTTACCCTCAGGAACCAGTTCCTCCAGAGGAGCTGCCCGTGGGACCTTGCTCTCCCATAACAAATTGTTGAAGGACAATACAGTGGTGAATGAAGGCGATCTGGCGCCGAGTGGGTTCAACTGAAGAAGAGGTGGTTGAAACCATTCCATGTGGTGAAGAGCCACGCAGTCCAGTTGAAAGGCAACTTGGTCCACTTGGTACCACTGGAGTCAGTGCACTCCAACAGCAGAGCCTGGAAGGAGTCTGACTGAAATGGAGGGCGACATTAGATGATCATCAGCTGCCACTTTAATGCAGGCAGCCCCCTCATCTCTACAGGGTGGTCAACAAGGAACATGGGGGTTGACTCACTCAATGAACCAGCTTGAGACAAGTGAAGCAATTCAGTGACTCTTTTTCTAAAGGGGGTAAGAGTAACCTCCCAGCACAAAAGGGACAGGGTAATGAAGGATGTTCCCAACATAGGATGAATGAAACTCAATTGAATGCTTTGCTTTGATTTTATTGTGATGTTGTGCTGGAATTACATTTGATTAAGCTTTGAATGTGTACCCTTTGTGAGGAAGGTCACATGTTGGAGCTGACAGAGGTTCTCATCAGCCACCCCCAAGATTCCAAGGGAGAAGGTTATGCTTGCTGAAATAAGTAGGTTAGTGATATGGCAAACTGCACTCCAATGGCTTTTTCGGGTTTTGTTTAGTTCTTTTCTGTGTCCCTCACTGACGTGGAAGGGCCCGAGAGAGCCTCCGATCTTCACATCGTGAAGAGGGCACACCAGGGTCAGTTAATTGTTCCTGATGGAGAGTGTAAAATGCGTATAAGACTGTATGTTGAGTTACCTAAGTTGGGTTACCTCATAACAGAGGTAAAAAGGGGGATTTGTTACCATAATCAGCATATCAATGGACATTAATCACATAATGAAATAAAGCTATTAATCACATAATTAATCAGCATATCAATACAGTAAGTCCTCGACTTACGACGCAGATCCGTTCCTAGGTGGCGTCGTAAACCGATTTTCGGTGTAAGTCGGAACATACGTACATACTGTACATAAATAACATACTGTCAAGTCAAGTCAAGTCATATTTATTTATATAGCACTTTTTACAATGGAGCATTGTCTCAAAGCAACTTTACAAGTTTAGATTATCTCCTAATAACTACATCCAATCCCAAATTGAGCAAGCCTAGGGGCGACAGTGGCAAGGAATAACTCCCTAAGTGTTATAGGAAGAAACCTTGGGAGGACCAAGACTCAAAAAGGGACCCAACCTCCTTGGGCGGAGTAGATGATAAATCTAAGAACGAAACTAAAGTCATGGAGTCATAGTTAAAATAAAAAGTATGCGCATCGGCATTAAGTGGCCCGGGTATGACTGGGCTGGAGTGGGGCTGGAACTGGTACCGGAACACAGCTCGGAGAGAAATAGAAAATGTAATTAGTTATTGATTAAGAGCACAGTGTCTATTAACAATCACTGATGCCCTGTGTAGCATGAGACCCCGTCAGCATTAACTATAGCAGCATAGCTAGAAAGAGGAGAACTGGTAGGAAACACAGCCAAGAGGGATCACGAGACATCGGCAACCCCACGGGAGGCAGAAGACAGCAACACAACGTCTCTGATCACCATAAGACTCTTTGCCTATGAACCCCCAGCTCTGCCCTTAGTCTAAGGCAAGAATGCACAAGTCAAGATCACGAGGACCAAAGCCCAGTTCAGCCAGACCGCCCACTCGACACTCCCGGTTAGCAGACAAGGCAAGCAGGCCGGACATGACTCCAGACGCCGGCCCCAGTGACCCAAGCCATGCATCCTGGTCTAAATATAGTCAAAAGCCTTTGTAAATAGGTATGTCTTTAGCTTAGACGTAAAAATTTGTAAAGTGTCTGAGTCTCGAACTAAAGTGGGAAGTTTATTCCATAGTTGGGGGGCCATGTATGAGAAAGCCTTTCCCCCTGCTGTGACTTTTTTAATTCTAGGAACTAAAAGAAGTCCTGTACCCTGCGAACAAATTGGATTGTAAAACTCTAAGAGTTCACTCAGATAATGTGGGGCCAGGCCATGTTGACCTTTATAAGTTATAAGAAGTATTTTGTAATCAATGCGGAATTTGACTGTTAACCAGTGTAGTGATGATAGAACAGGAGTGATCTGATCAAATTTTCTAATTCGAGTTAGCACTCGGGCAGCTGCATTCTGAAGTAACTGAAGTTTATTTATAGATTTACTAAAGCATCCAGTAAGTAAGGCGTTACAGTAATCCAACCTTGAGGTTATAAACGCATGAACAAGTTTCTCTGCATCATTAAAAGAGAGGATATTTCTAAGTTTAGTGATATTACGTAATTGAAAGAAATGTTCAATTCAAGTAATGCTGCTAATGTGTGCATTCAAGGAGAGATCTGAATCAAATGTGACCCCTAAGTGTTTTACAGATGGACTGGGCAATACTGGACAGTCATCTAGATTTAGGATAGATGTAGCCAACCTGTCTCTTACAGCCTTGGGTCCCACTAATAGAACCTCAGTTTTATCTGAGTTAAATAAGAGAAAATTAAATGACATCCAATCTTTTATTTCCTTTACACAGTCCTCAATTTTGCTGATTGTAAGGCTGTCATTAGGTTTGGCTGATATGTACAGCTGTGTATCATCTGCATAGCAGTGGAAACTAATGCCATGTTTACGAATAACTGAGCCTAGTGGCAGCATGTACAGAGAGAATAAAAGCGGGCCAAGCACTGACACCCCCGAGGCACCGCCATACATCACTTTTTTGAGGAGCTTAGACCTTAGATTATTTATATGAACAAACTGGTACCGGTCAGTTAAGTAGTATTTAAACCAAGAAAGTGCTAATCCCTTAATACCTACAGTATTTTCTAGTCTGTTTAGTAAAACATTATGATCTGTATTGTCAAATGCTGCACTTAAATCTAACAGAACAAGAAAAGAAACACATCCCTTATCTGAGGACATTAACAAGTCATTTAGTACCCTAATTAATGCTGTTTCAGTACTATGATGGGGCCTGAAGCCAGACTGAAATATTTCATAAATTTCATTCCTTTGGAGATAACTGCAGAGCTGCTGATAGACAGCTTTTTCTAAGATTTTGCACAGAAACGGTAGATTTAAAATTGGTCTATAATTAGATATCACACAATGGTCAAGATTGGCTTTTTTAATCAGTAAAGGTGGTGGGGCCTGTGTATATGTAAGTTGCTATTCAGATATGAAGATATGAGGAAGTGAAACTTGCAGGGTATAAAAGGAGCCTGTTTGAAGCAGCACATTGGAACTCTGTATAAGACTTCCCAAGATCTGAAGAGTGGACCTTGAACTTTCATCATTGTTGAGTGTTTTTTTTGCCAAGGGTCGTAAAAGAACCTGCGAGGAGACGGAGGTCTACCTCAACAGTATTCATCATGTCTGTCTCAAAACTTAGTGACTGCCCTCACATACTCTATGTAGACCTTTGTAACTAAATATGGAACCCTAATGAGACAGTCTACTGAGTTACCGATTGCATCACCGATTGTTCACACCCTCTGTATATGGTCATTGTATACATGTGCTTCAAAACGTTTGCACGAGTGCAGCAAAATTTTACAGGCCTGGATTCTAGTCTTAGATGTTTTATCGAAACTTTAATCTTTCCATAAGGGTTCTGTTTGGAGGAACATTGTAACACATACATTTTTGACTAAATGTGATAAGGAACAGATAAAATGTACACAAAAGCTAATATGAGGACTAATGAAGGGAAATGTAAGCCCCTCTCTGTGAGATCTGTGGTTTAGCACATTTAGCTGGTAACTAGACATAAATTAATTGATTATGTAAGGGGTTGGGTTGCTCTTCGTCCTGGTGGACGATAGAGGGTGTAGCGGAATATGACTACGCCTTTAAATTGATTAATTTTAATAATCAAACGGGGCACCACCGGATCGTTTGGGGACTGGTGGATCCAGAAAACCAGTTGAAAGAGAAAAAGTAAAATTAATCAGGAAGTCGATATGGGCAACTTAAGTGTGAATCTGAATAGTGAATACAAAGTTATTTTCTCGACCTTCGGTTGAATAAAAGAAGTCTCTCTGATACGGTTCGAAATCTAAAAACTATGAAGAACCGTATCAGAGAGACTTCTTTTATTCAAAGCACCAGCAACCCAGGCATGGAGCTTAAGTGCTCAGATGCGGGGCTTATGGGCACGGCGAGCTCTTGTACTAGAATTAAAAAAGTCACAGCAGGGGGAAAGGCTTTCTCATACATGGCCCCCCAACTATGGAATAAACTTCCCACTTTAGTTCGAGATTCAGACACTCTCCAAAGTTTTAAGTCTAGGCTAAAGACAAACCTATTTACCACAGGCCTTTGGACTAGTTTTAAGACCAGGATGCATGGCCCCCTGGGTCAACTGGGGGCCTGGGAGTCATGTCCCTGGCCTGCCTGCCTTGGTCCGTTAGCCGGGAGGTCGAGTGGGGTCAGTCTGGCTGAACTGGGCTTTTTGGTCCCTCGTGATCTTTGACTCGTGCATCCTTGCCTTAGAATAAGGGCAGAGCGGGGGTTCATAGTCAAAGAGTCTTATGGGTGATCAGAAGATGTTGGGGTTGCTTGTCTTCTGCCTCCGTGGTGGTTGCCAATGGTCTCATGTGATCCCTCTTGGCTGTGTTTCCCTACCAGTTCTCCCCTCTTTCTAGCTATGCTGCTGTAACTAATGCTTGCCGAGGTCTCATGCTACACCATGGCCTCAGTGATTGACCATGGCATCAGTGATTGTTAATAGACACTGGGCCTCTTAATCAATAACTAAGGCATTTTCTGTTTTCTCTCCTCCGAGCTGTGTGCCAAGTGCTGGTATTCCAGCCCCACACATGATGTTCATTCCTCTGCGCTCCACTCCACAAAGCTGCTTCCGTCATCAATCTCCAGCCCCACCATAACCCGGGCCCGCTTAATGCCGATGTGCATACGTCAACATTTTATTCGAACTTTGACTCCAGACTGTAGTTTCGCTCTTAGATTTTATCATCCTACCTGGGCCACTTAATGTCGATGTGCATACTTCACATTCTATTCAAACTTTGACTCCATGACTTTAGTTCGCTCTTAGATTTATCATCTACGCCGCCCAAGGAGGTTGGGTCCCTTTTTGAGTCTTGGTCCTCCCAAGGTTTCTAACCCACAAACCTGGTGAAGACTTACAGGAAACATTTGAGCTCTGTCATTGCCAACAAAGGATATGTTACAAAGTGTTGAGTTGAACCAAATTTATTGACCAAAAACTTATTTTCCACCATAATTTACAATTAAAATCTTTAAGAATCCTACAATGTGATTTTCTGGATTGTTTTCTCATTTTGTCTCTCATAGTTGAAGTGTACCTATGATGAAAATTACAGACCTCTCTGGTCTTTCTAAGTAGGAGAACTTGCACAAGCAGTGGCTGACCAAATACTTTTTTTGCCCTACAGTATATATATATATATATATATATATATATATATTAGTGCATTACCATATATAGAGCATAGTAAATACACACAGGGATGTAGGACATTCGGAGTAGAGCACTATGAAGAATACAGATAATTATGAGGGTTGTATTTTGTAACTTCGGAATGCAATATTACACATATTTTAGGCATTGACAGTTTAAAGTGACTTAATGATAAGTGATAAAGTGGCTCAGTGATACTGACAAAGTAATGAAATGCTATTAAAAAATAAATTAACAACAATAATAATAATAATAATAATAATAATAATAATAAAGTGATAGAGTGAAAACTTATGGGTGAAGAAACTCACAGCTTGTTCAATAAATGTAATTATTCTATAAATTAAATGCCTGTACTACTTGTGTGGCAGATGCTATTTGTTTCAGAATGTATTTGTGTTTGTAGTATGTCATGTTTGGCATCTATGGAATCCATATTTCATGGAGACTAACATGGTGAGACATGTACAATGGTTGCACAATAATGCCCAGAATGGACACTCATATTTGAGTGTATGAGACACCATTTATCTGGACTGAGAGAAGTGTCATTTCCTCAAAACGGAGGTGCGGTCATTCCCAACAGCATGGGATCTTCCACTCTTACCTCAAGACATGCACACGAACCAGTATGCAAATTACATATCGTTACAGTCAGCTAACACCCATGTGATAACTTTGTCCTTTTGTTAGATCAAAGGTTTCTAAATAGTAGAAAAAGATACGTAGCTACAGAACCTACAAGAGTTTTTCACGAACGATTCACATAGAACTTCTCCAGAGAGCGACAATCTTTACCATCGTAATTCATCATCAGTATCAATCTTTATATTAGTTTATATTATTAGTGACGTCTTAAATTTTTGTATTATTATCATCATCTGTCTTTTGTAATAAATTTTCTGTTACTCCTTTCTTTATATTAGTTTTCTAGCAGCCCTTTCAAAGACAGATAATATGTCTGTAACAACAGATCTTTTGAAAGCTGTACAGTTGGACATGTTACAGGTCAACCTCTGTCATATGTAAAAGACTAGATCTTGATACAATTCTAGCTGGCATGTTGATTAAAAAAAACCTCTGAACTAATTTAATGTTTATTAATATACTACAAATATACAACTACTAATATACATTGTAAAAATGTGTAAAATAAGGTGTAATACTTGTGCATTATATAATATACACCGAGTTTGCACGCCGGTATGAACCTCTGGGCTACTGAAATGTATTGATAGGGGATAACTATTGAAGTTGAATGCTGGGGCTCTTACACTGTACATTTAAAAACTACATAGAATTTGGAGTCATATATTAAATCAAATTTGGAGTCAAATAGTAAAAATAATAACATGCATATATCCTCTACTGCATCCTAGGTCCGTATTTGGTCATAGAGCCGCAGAGGGTTAATAAGAGGTCTGATAGTCTCAGACATAAAAACCCTACAATACCTCCTGCCAGATATCAGTATGGTGAACAGGTCGTGTGCTGGATAACTACTCTTTGATTGGATCTTATGTATTTTCTTCATGCAGTGGCTCTGAGGTTATTGCCTATGATGTATTCTGCTCTCTGAAGGCAGTGTGTATTGTCAGTGCAATGGCATCATCTGTAGATCTGTTGGACTGGTATGCGAATTGGAGACGGTCCATGGTGGCTGGCAGTGTGGAACCAATGTGAGCTTTGACCAGCTGCTCAAAGCATTGCATGGCTGTTGATATCGGTGTGGTGTAGTAGAATATGACTATACCTTTAAATTTTGGGGATGGTGGATCCGGAAAACAAGTTGAAAAAAAAGAAAAGACAATTTAATCTGGAATCTGGATGTTCATATGGGCAAGTTTAGTCTGCATCTGAAGAGTGAGTTTGCAGTTCTTTTCTCAACCTCAGGTGGAATAAATAAAATCTCTCCCACACATATATATCACAGAGTTAAGATCAGGAAACAATGACAACATATATGTCACAGTTTTAATATCACTAACAGGGTGTACCTATGTGCAGCCTATCAATTGTATAGTAACTACCCAGGTGCAATGTTAAAAACTATTTTATTATGGTGTAGTGAGTTACTGGTATGATAAATTGCGGTGATGCATAAATAGCTCAGCGAGAACTACTTAGAAGTAGGGAGGGTTTAGGTTTGAAAGGTTGATTAAAACTATAGGTAATGTCCAAGGATCGGAGACACGAATTAAGCCAATATTAGTGGTACTTGCCTGGTGATCACAAGTGAGTGTGGACATGGAGACCAGGCCTTGCCTGTCCAAGATGGCAGAATTGTAGAGCAGGTGATGTTTATCTTCCGATTAACACAGCCGCTCAGGAGGCCTCTTGACTTTTAGGCACCTCTAGCACGCAGTGATGTTTTGGGGCTGTCGCTGGGCAACACGGACTTTCAACTCCCTCCGCAAATTTTCTATGGGGTTGAGGTCTGGAGACTGTTGGTGTGTTTAGGATCATTGTCATGTTGAAAGACCCAGCCACGTTCCATCTTCAATGCTCTCATTGATGGAAGGAGGTTTTGTCTTAACATCTCACAATACATGGTCCCATTCATTCTTCCCTTAACACGGATCAGGTGTCCTGTCCCCTTTGCAGAAAAACAGCACCAAAGCATGATGTTTCCACCATGATGCTTCACAGTAGGTATGGTGTCCATGGGATGCAACTCAGCATTCTTATTCCAAACACGATGAGTTGGGTTTTTACCAAAAAGTTCTATTTTAGTTTCATCTGACCACAAGATATTCTCCCAATCCTCTTCTGGATCATCCATATGCAGACGGGCCTGAATATATACTGGCTTAAACAGGGGGACACGCCTGGCACTGCAGGATCCGAGTCCCTCTCGGCGTAGTGTATTACTGATGGTGGCCTTTGTTACTTTGGTCCCAGCTCTCTGCAGGTCATTCATCAGGTCCCTCCGTGTAGTTCTGGGATTTTGCTCACCATTCTCATGATCATTTTGATCCAATGGGATGAGATCTTGAGGGGATCCCAGATCGAAGGAGATTATCAATGGTCTTTTATGTCTTCCATTTTCTTACAATTGCTCCCACAGTTGATTAATTCGCACCAACCTGCTTGCCTATTGTAGATTCACTTTTCCCAGCCTGGTGCAGGTCTACAATTTTCTTCCTGGTGTCCTTCGACAGCTCTTTGGTCTTGGCCATGGTTGAGTTTGGAATCTGACTGTTTGAGGCTGTGGAAAGGTGTCTTCTATACAGAGAATGAGGTCAAACAGGTGCCATTAATACAGGTAATGAGTGGAGTACAAAAGAACTTCTTAAAGAAGAAGTTAGAGCCAGAAATCTTGCTTGTTTATGGGTGACCAAATACTTATTTTCCACCATGATTTACAATTAAATTATTAAAACATTCTACAATGTGATTTCCTGGATTTTTTTTTCTCATTTTGTCTACCATAGTTGAAGTGTACCTATGATGAAAATTACAGACCTTCCTGATCTTTCTAAATAGGAGGACTTTCACAATCAGTGGCTAACTAAATACTTTTTTGCCCCACTGTGTATATATGTGTGTATATGTGTGCGTATTTATGTGTATATATATATATATATATGTACATTTTAGATCAGAGAGGTCTGTAACTTATATGTATAGTCCACGTCGATTCCTGTCTGACCTCATCTGTTAGTCTGTCCATCACCAGAGCAAATAAGAAGGGACTCAGGGCCAATCCTTGATGCAGTCCCACCTCTACCTTGAAGCTAGTTACTGATGGTGGCCTTTGTTACTTTGGTCCCAGCTCTCTGCAGTTCATTCATCAGGTCCCTCTATGTAGTTCTGGGATTTTGCTCACCATTCTCATGATCATTTTGACCCCATGGGATGAGATCTTGAGGGTGACCCAGATCGAAGGAGATTATCAATGGTCTTTTATGTCTTCCATTTTATTACAATTGCTCCACAGTTGATTTATTCACAACAACCTGCTTGCCTATTGTAGATTCACTCTTCCCAGCCTGGTGCATGTCTACAATTTTCTTCCTGGTGTCCTTTGACAGCTCTTTGTTCTTGGCCATGGTTGAGTTTGGAATCTGACTGTTTGAGGCTGTGGAAAGGTGTCTTTTATGCAAATAATGAGGTCAAGCAGGTGCCATTAATACAGGTAACGAGTGGAGGACAGAAGAGTTTCCTACAGAAGAAGTTACAGGTCTGTGAGAGTCAGAAATCTTGCTTGTTTGTGGGTGACCAAATACTTATTTTCTACCATGATTTACAATTAAATTATGTAAAAATCCTACAATGTGATTTCCTGGATTTTTTGTTCTGATTTTGTCTCCCATAGTTGAAGTGTACCTATGATGAAAATTACAGACCGCTCTGATCTTTTTTAGTAGGAGAACTTTCACAATCAGTGGCTATGTCACGCCCACGACCGACTCGGCTCCCCACGCACACAGGCTTCAGCGTTCCTCATCACCGGACTACTAAGTATCACCTGTTTCTCATTCACATCTCCATAGCCTCCCCTTCTTATACCGATCTCATCCCTCATTCTCACGCTACGCCACAAGGTTCCTGACCGGCTCTAGCTCTACACTTTCTCTCCAAGCCAACCTAGTATAATTTCTAAATAAACAGCATTACCTTTACTCCTCAGCCTGCGTTTGTCTCGCTCTGTCCACCTGCGTTACAGTTGGCGTAGCCTACATGGAGGCAGCGGCTGCAGGATCCAATCTCGGCCCTAGCCCGGGCCTGGAACATCAAATCGCCGAGCTTCGTGCTCAGCTGCAGGAGGTCGCCGGCGCCGTCACTCTTCTGGCGGACTACCAGCGCTCATTCGGCTCCCTGGTCCCCATGGTCGGAGAGCTCTCCCAGCGGGTGTCACAGCTATCGCTGCCCCTCCGCTCCTGTGGTTCATCCGGCAGCGGTCCCACTTCCTATTAGTCCACCCCGGGCATCGCCCTACAAGGTCGCCTTGCCGGATAAGTTTGACCTGAATGCTTGCGAGGGCTTCTTGCTTCAGTGCGAACTGTACTTTGTCCACTCGCCGCCTGACTCGGATACGGCTCGCATAGCTTTCGTGATCTCTCTCCTCTCTCACCGTGCCCTGGATTGGGCCACGGCTGTCTGGTCTCAACAAGGAGCAGAGGCGAGGGACTATGACCGCTTTGTGACTTCATTCCACTCTGTGTTCCAACATCCGAGAGAGGGTCGCTCAGCCGGAGAACTGTTGCTTCATCTCCACCAAGGTCATCGCTCGGCGGCTGAGTACGGCCTTCAGTTCTGCACGCTAGCGGCGCAGAGTGGCTGGAACCCGCCAGTGCTCCTCACTGCTTTCCACCGTCCCGGTCTTCGGAGGGAACTGGCGGGACGTGACCTCGACCTCACACTGGAGGATCTCATCGCTCTCGCCATCCGCCTGGACCAACTCCTTGAGACCAGGCCGCCCACAGCCCAGCGCTCCCCTTCCGCAATAGTGGTTCGGGACCCGTCACCGCCACCGGAGGACATGGAGGTCGCGGACGCTCGCCTTTCCTCAGCGGAACGCCGCCGTCGCTTCGCCATGGGGCTCTGCTGCTACTGTGGATCCGACCGTCACCTTCGGCCCGACTGCGACCTCGCTCCATCTCACGGGCCCTCTGCTGTGTGTGCCAAGCCAACGCCACACACACCCCGGGTGAGTCTGACCCCTGTAATTCCTTCGTTTACGTTGCCTGTTCGTTTGCGAATTGCTGACACCGATGTCTTTCTCACAGCCATGATCGACTTCGGCGCCCAGGGGAACTTCATCACGGACCACATCGTCACCAGATGGAAGATCCCCTGCACCACACTCCCCGTGGCCCGGCGGATTACTACAGCTACCGGACAGCCGCTTGGGTCGGGACTGCTCACTCGCATCACTGTCCTCTCCATCGGCGCCACCCATGAGGAGTCTATTGCTCTGCTTCCCGTTACCTCCCTTATACATCAAATCATCCTCGGCCTCCCTTGGCTTCGTCTCCAAGACCCTCACATCTCTTGGTCCGCTCGGGACATTGCCCGCTGGTCTCCTAACTGTCAAACCCACTGCCTGCTTCGCCCAGCACTTCAGATCAGTTCTCTCCCGGTCTCCGGTCCATTGTCCCTCCCTCCAGGCATGCCTCGCAAGTACCTGGATCTGGCACCTGTGTTTGGAGATGGCACGTCGGCGCCTCTCCCGCCTCATAGATCCTATGACTGTGCCATAGACCTCGTCCCTGACGCTCAGCTGCCCAAAGCACGGCTGTATCCTCTCACACCGACAGAAGAGAAAGCTATGCAGGAATACGTCACTGAATACCTAGACCTGGACTTCATTCGCCCATCCACCTCGCCTATCTCTGCGGGTTTTTCTTCGTCCCCAAGAAAGACTCAGGGTTACGTCCCACCATAGATTATCGCCAGCTCAACCTCATCACTCGCAGGTATGCCTACCCGCTCCCCCTGGTGCCAGCATCCCTCGAGTTGCTCCGCAACACTCAGTGGTTCACCAAGTTAGATCTCAGGAATGCATACAACCTGATCCGCATGAGAGAGGGGGACGAGTGGAAGACAGCCTTCAGCACCAGCTCAGGTCATTATGAGTATTTGGTGATGCCTTTCGGACTGGCCAACGCACCCTCGGTCTTTCAGGCATTTGTTAACGACATCCTTCGGGACATGCTGGGACGTTATGTGTTAGTCTACCTCGATGACATCTTGGTATTCTCGCCCGATTTCGACACACACACCATCCACGTTCGCCTGGTATTGGAAAGGCTCCACTCACATCACCTCAGAGTAAAAGCGGAGAAATGTGAATTCCACATGCAGACAGTCCGCTATCTGGGGTACATCATCTTTCCCACAGGCCTGGCTATGGACGATTCCAAAGTTTCGGCGGTTCTCTCCTGGCCTGTGCCCACGTCGATCAAGGATCTCCAACGCTTCCTCTGCTTTGCCAATTTCTATCGGCGCTTCATCCTAGACTTCAGTCGGACGGCAGCACCCCTCACGTCCCTACTGCGAGGCAGCCCCCGTGCTCTGCGCTGGACTCCGGAGGCCGAACAGGCATTCACCGCCCTCAAAGCGGCGTTCACTCAAGCTCCAGTCCTGGGTCATCCCGACCCAAACTGCCCCTTTGTTCTAGAGGTTGACGCATCGTCCGTGGGCATCGGGGCAGTTCTGTCTCAACGTTTGGGCGACCCTCCGAAGCTACACCCGGTCGCGTTCTACTCACACAAACTCTCACCAGCAGAGCGGAACTACGACGTAGGAGATCGCAAATTGCTGGCCATCAAGCTGGCCTTGGAGGAATGGAGGCATTGGCTGGAGGGCTCCAAACACCCTTTCTCTGTATTCACCGACCACAAAAACCTGGAATACCTCCGCTCTGCCAAACGGTTGAACACACGGCAAGCCCGCTGGTCTCTCTTCTTTGCGCGCTTTGCGTTCTCCATCACTTATCGGCCCGGGAGCAAGAATTCCAAAGCCGACGCTCCCTCGCGCAGCCTCGTCCCCGCCTCCGCTGCCTCGGAGGTCCCCGAGCCTATTCTACCAGCTTCCTGCGTGCTGGGCGCTGTCCAATGGGACTTCGAACAGGATCTTGATGCCAGCCTCACTCGAACACGCATCCCATCAGAGTGCCCTGAGGGCAAGAAGTTCGTTCCACCGGGGCTCCGTGACCGACTCATAACTTGGGCCCATGTCTCTCTCTGCTCAGGCCACCCAGGGGAGACCCGTACTCACCACCTTTTGGCAGCCCGTTACTGGTGGAACAACAGGCGCCGGGACATCCACCGATTTGTGGCCTCTTGCAGTGTCTGCGCGCAAAGCAAAATTCCACGCACTCTTCCATCGGGTCTGCTCCTTCCCCTGCCGACTCTGCAATGGCCATGGTCTCACATAGCCATTGACTTCGTCATGGACCTCCCTCTCTCCAACGGTAACACCGCCATCCTCTCTGTGATTGATCGTTTCTCCAGGGCTGTGCGCTTCATCCCTCTGAGCAAGATCCCCTCCGCGTTTCAGACGGCGGAGTACCTCTTTGAATCTGTCTTCCGTTTCTTCGGCATTCCGGAGGACATTCTATCCGACAGAGGACCTCAATTCACCTCCGCTGTCTGGAGAGCATTTGTGGAGAAGCTGGGTGCCTCGGTGAGTCTGTCGTCCGGCTACCATCCCGAATCCAACGGTCAGTGCGAGCGCGTCAACCAGGAGCTAAAGAAGTTTTTGCGAGCTTACTGCTCACACAACCCACCGGACTGGAGTCAGTTTCTTCATTGGGCGGAGATAGCCCAGCACTCCCTTCGTCATTCCACCACCGGTCTCACACCCTTTCAGTGCGTCTTGGGGTTCCAACCGCCCTTTGTCCCGTGGGATTCCGCCGCTTCTGACGCCCCAGCGGTTGACGGTTGGTTTCGCCGCAGCAAAGAGATATGGAGCCAAGTCCACCAGCGCATTGACCCAGCCATCCGCCGCTACCAGAGGCATGCTGACCGGCACCGGATCCCCGCTCCCGCCTACAGGCCAGATGATCAGGTCTGGCTTTCCTGGCGGGACCTCCGTCGCACCCAGGGAAGTACACAGTTTACTCCATGGTTTTGGGGGCCTTTCAAAATTATCAGACAAGTTAACCCAGTCTCTTACCGTCTTGACCTACCCTCTCATCTCAGGATCTGTCCGACTTTCCACGTCTCCCTCCTCAAGCCATGGATTCCCGGGCCGCTGGCGGACACATCCCCGGCGGACCAGCCTCCGTCTGCCGAGCAGGACAACGCCTCCGTCTTCACGGTCCGCCGCATCCTGGATTCCCGCCGAAGGGCTTCGCGCCTTCAGTATCTGGTAGAATGGGAGGGCTACGGACCGGAGGAAAACTGCTGGGTGGATGCTAAGGACATCCTGGACCCACTCCTCATCCAGGAGTTCCACGCTGCTCGCCCCGATCGCCCGACCCCCAGGCCTCGCGGATGTCCTCGTCTGTCAACGTCGGGACCCCGGCCTTCGGCTATTCACGGGCCCCCGCCTGCGAGGGGGGGTACTGTCACACCCATGACCGACTCGTCATCGAAACGTTTTTATTACAGAACAAATGACATTGGCTTCCTAATGAGTCCAAACATGAAATATTCATTTGGATGATTCATACAAAGAAGTGGATCAAGGATATTTCATCATATCCACACACACATTACATTGTTACTGAACTATCATATATCTACTCGGTTAATGTTTTAGTATAATGATCTTTCTCTTGTTTTTCGATTCTTAAAGTGATCCCGGTTGATTATTAGAAATAACAGCTTTTGCCTATGTGTATTGATCGCTCGGGTTTTTAATACATGTTCATACTCATAAAAGAACGAACGTGAAGTTATTTACAATGTACCGTTTCCTACCTCTTATATTAATCATGTTATTGTTTAGTATAGTTAATGCATGTATTGTAGTTTAGAATGACTTAAGGATGTCCTAGGTTATAGATTCAACTAAGGATTTTTATTCTTTCTTAAGTGACGCTTGTAGACGTCCTCGGTATGTAGGCAAAAATTGCTCCAAGTTGTGGTCTGTAGCGACACCTACTGAACTATGATGAAATTAGCAGACATAGCCACGAGAGGTGGGATTTAATGACGAGTCAACCTCTCACTGGCTAAGTCTAGGACGATCCCCGGTTATCCCGCCTTAGCCGGAATATACAAATAGTCGAGGCAAGCCAACAAAGCTCTCTTGCTTTTTTCTTTTGTTCCTGAAATGCTTAAGCTTTCTTTTGCCAGCATCTTTAATTTTTGGGCTTAAAGTTTAAGTTTCTTTTTCTTTTATCTTATGCTAAGTTCTTTGTATCCAGCATTCTTAGAAATTCGGTATCGCCGAATTAGGAAATAGTAAAGCCAAACCAAAAGATCTTCTCCATACTAGACTACAGTCTCGGATGAGTTTTTGTTGAAGCTCGTGGTACTTGAACGCTGTAACACTACCTTCACCGCTGGCCAGGGTGGAAATCTGAGTTATAAGCCGCAAGTCTAGATCCGGTAAGACCCCGGAACACCAGCTCAGGGAAGAAGCCGATCCAAAGCGAGGCCAGCGATGCACACGTGTGCCGACGAAGCCGAAGGCGGGAAGCTGAACATCCGAAGATCCTCCGAACCGTCGCTGTTGAATCGGAAGAGAAACCGCTGGCGATTCCTCCCTGCGATCTCGGACGAGAGGCTGACGCCCGGCTCCATTGCATCTTCTTCGCGTGAGCCCCGCAACGAGTAAGGCAAGTACCTCTGGTGTGTCTTATATGGGTCCCTGATTCCAGAAATCTTGCGTTTAATCCTAAACCCACGCTTCGACATAGACTTATCCGTGTCTGAATAGCTTCCACGATACCATACGTGACCAACGTAACTTGTTTGATTAAAGTTCACCGTTTTATAACTAGTCCATAACGATCCTTAGTGGTAGAGATATTTTGATTGTTGAGTTGCACCTAGAGTCAATTTGGTTTCTGATTTTTAATTACTGTGATATGTGCGCTTGCCATTATTCCCCGTTTCCACACTGTGATTTATACATGTTCATCGCCTTTTCATGATTTTGACTCCGAGATACACTCCTTCTTACATTAGATAATCTGTTGGTATTTCTTTGTTTGAAGTGAATAAACTTGTTATAAGCTTTTGAACTTGCCTCGTGGTGTGAGATTTATTCATTCAAAGGTCGAGAAAAAATACTTGGGATTCATATCTCAGACCTAGACTGATCAAGTTGTTCCCTTTTTAACTGGTACCCAAATCTAGTTTTCAACCCCATGCTTCACAGTAGGTATTGCACAACTCAGAATTCTTCTTCCTCCAAACACGACAAGTTGAGTTTTTACCAAAAAGTTTTAGTTTAGTTTTATCTGACCACATGATATTCTCCCAATCTTCTTCTGGACCATCCAAATGCTCTCTGGTAAACTTCAGATGGGCCTGAACATGTACTGGCTTAAGCAGGGGGGCACGCCTGGCACTGCAGGATCTGAGTCCCTCTCGGCGTAGTGTGTTACTGACGGTAGCCTTTTTACTTAATCATTTTCCACCATGATTTACAATTAAATTCTTAAAAATCCTACAATGTGATTTCTTGGATTTTTTTTTCTCATTTTGTCTCTCATAGTTGAAGTGTACCTATGATGGAAATTACAGACCTCTCTCATCTTTCTAAGTAGAGGAACTTGCACAATCAGTGGCTGACTAAATACGTTTTGCCCCACTGTATTTGTGATAAGCTTTGCCAAAGGCAGGTCAGGGGAGGGGTTTATAACTGCCCTTTTGTGTGTAGTGTAGAAGTGATCAAGAGTCAGCTCTCCTCAGGTGGGATTTTTAATGTGTAGGTAGTATATAGGCAGAACCATCTTTAGGTTTTCCACATTAAAAACCCCAATCACAATGAAAACCTGGATGGATGTTCTCAAGTCCATTGATGATCTCATACTGAACAATCAATGCACATGAATTGTCTGCCTGAGGTGGAATGTAGGTTGTAGTGAGGACAACTACATGTACAACTTCAACTAATGTAGTGACTGGCTAGGGCTGCCACATCTGTCCCTCATCGAGAGTTCACCATAACACACACCCAACTGCCTCTTCCCTTGGAAAACTAGGATATACGTATATGGTCGACCGTGAAGAAGATCTTTGCTAGTTGGTCTTTCCCTACTTTCTTCAGCTTATTTTCTAATTCAGCACTACCTAACTGCTAAACTGCTGGACAAAGAGAAACTTAAACGTAAAATGAAATGCAAAGAAGTCTAAAACAAAAGAACTAAAAAAAAACAAAGAACTTAACATAACTAAAAACTGCCAACTGCTAGCTGGTGCCCAAGTTTTGTACAGGCCCGGACGTAAACGATAAGGGGCGTGAACTAAAGGGGTTTGCCCTGGGCCAGCCAATGAGAAGATGACCCGGTATCAAGTCCCTCCTCTCGTTGAGCGTGTCCCATAATTTCACCGTATGTTGGTAGGGGCCGCTACAGAAGTTATAACTTTGTATTAATATATTTTTGCATATCTAGGATGTCTAAAAGTATCACATAAGAACAAAAATCCTCAAAGCTACAAGTTTAGTTGCGGGATTTCAGGTACGTGGTTCCGATTGTCAAAAGCACCTTAAATTTACAAACTAGGACATCATTAAGGCATTCTAAACTACAGCACATACATTTGCCATTCCTCAAAGAAATAATGATACGATCAATACCAGATGTAGGATACAATACATTTTGAATAACAACTTACATTTCTGGTCCTCTATAAGTGTAAATAGGTGTCTCTGGCCTGGCGGGACCGATGCTGTAAAAAAAGAATTGTAGGCAGGCATCTTTGTTTTTCTTTGCAAAAGTTAGGCCAGATTTCTCCCGTGAAGGGGGTGAGTCTGTGGTGGTGACTGTCAGAAATCCATTTAAGACTAACATGTTGGCTTAATTACGATGATGAGGTACAGGGGTTATCGGGTCGCTTGGCCAGATCCTAAATTTCTCCAGTTGGTTTGAGAAAAAAGGTTGTTTATTATGGCCATTAATCGGTGAAGAGTCTGTCCAGATGGTGGGCCTTCGCATTCCAAAGTGTCGTAATGTTTGTGACTTGATGAAGAGATTTCGAATGGCTGTCCATCCAGCTATTGAGGCTACACAGTTTTCAATTTTTTTGATTGTATGGCCGTCATTTGGTTTGGCTGATATGTACATCTATGTATCACCTGCCTATCAGTGGAAACTAATTCCATGTTTACGAATAATTGAGCCTAGTGGCAGCATATACAGAGAAAATAAAAGCAGGCCAAGCACTGACCCCTGAGGCACGCCATAAATCACTTTGGTACCAATCAGTCAAGTAGGATTTAAACCAAGACAGTGCCAATCCCTTAACACCTACAGTATTTTCTAGTCTGTTTAGCAAAACATCGTGATCTGTAGAGTCAAATGCTGCACTTAAATCTAAAAGAACAAGAAAAAAAAGACATCCATTATCTGAGGACATTAATAAATGATTTCGTACCCTAATTAATGCTGTTTCAGGACTATGATGGAGCCTGAAGCCAGACTGAAATGTTTCATATAAACCATTCTTTTGGAGGTTACTGCAGAGCTGCTAATAGACGTTTTTTCCTAAGTTTTTGGAGAGAAATGGCAGATTTGAAATTGGTCTGTAATTAGATATCCCACAAGGATCAAGAGTGGTTTTTTAATCAGTTGTTTGATAACGGCACACTTAAAGGATTTGGGCATATGACCAAAGGTAAGGGATGAATTTAAAATAACTAACAGTGGCTCTATAATACTAGGTATTACTTCTAGGTATTACACATAATTGGTAATTTACAAAATCAAGATGATTGGGCTCCATACGTGTATTAAACTTTAAGTCTGGTAGGTTTTTAATTATATTATTATTATTAATTAAATTATATTATAATTTAATTTATTTAATTTTCTCTTACTTAACTCAGATAAAACTGAGGTGCTATCAGTGGGACCCAAGGCTGTGAGAGACAGGTTGGCTACATCTATCCTAAATCTAGATGGCTGTCCAGTATTGCCCAGTCCGTCTGTAAAAAACTTAGGGGTCACATTTGATTCAGATCTCTCCTTTGATGCGCACATTAGCAGCATCACTCGAATTGCTTTCTTTCAATTACGTAATATCGCTAAATTTAGAAATATCCTCTCTTTTAATGATGCAGAAAAACTTGTTCATGCATTTATAACCTCAAGGTTGGATTACTGTAACGCCATACTTACTGGATGCTCTAGTAAATCTATAAATAAACTTCAGTTAGTTCAGAATGCAGCTGCCCGAGTGCTAACTCGAAACTAGAAAATTTGATCATATCACTCCTGTTCTATCATCACTGCACTGGTTAACAGTCAAATTCCGCATTGATTACAAAATTACTTCTTATAACTTATAAAGCTCTACATGGCCTGGGCCCCCACATTATCTGAGTGACCTCTTAGAGTTTTACAATCCAACTCGTCTACTTCGATCGCAGGGTGCAGGACTTCTTTTAGTTCCTAGAATTAAAAAATTCACAGCAGGGGGAAAGGCTTTTTTCTCATACATGGCCCCCCAACTATGGAATAAACTTCCCACTTTCGTTCGAGATTCAGACACCCTCCAAAGTTTTAAGTCTAGGCTAAAGACATACTTATTTACGCAGGCTTTTGACTAGATTTAGACCAGGTTGCATGGTTTGGGTTGCTGGGGCCGGAGTCTGGAGTCATGTCTGGCCTGCCTGCCTTGTCCGCTAGCCGGGTGTCGAGTGGGCGGTCTGGCTGAAACTAGGCTTCGGTCCTCATGATCTTGACTCATGCATCCTTGCCTTAGAATAAGGGCAGAGCTGTGGGTTCATAGTCAAAGAGTCTTATGGTGATCAGAGACGTTGGGTTGCTGTCTTCTGCCGCTCGTGGGGTTGCCAATGTCTCATGTGATCCCTCTTGGCTGTGTTTCCTACCAGTTCTCCTCTTTCTAGCTTTCTAGCTATGCTGCTATAGCTAATGCTGCCCGGGGTCTCATGCTACACTTGGCATCAGTGATTGACATGGCATCAGTGATTGTTAATAAACACTGAGCTCTTAATCAATAACTAATTACATTTTCTTGTTTTCTCTCCGAGCTGTGTTCCGGCAGTTCCGGGCCCCACACATGATGTACATCTGATGGAGCTCCACTGTGCATAATTCACATTTTATTCGACCATGACTCCATGACTTTAGTTTCGCTCTTAGATTTATCATCATACCTGGGCCACTTAATGTCGATGTGCATACTTCACATTCTATTCAAACTTTTGACTCCATGACTTTAGTTCGCTCTTAGATTTATCATCTACGCCGCCCAAGGAGGTTGGGTCCCTTTTTGAGTCTTGGTCCTCCCAAGGATTCTTCCTAGAACTAGGGAATTTTTCCTTGCCACTGTCGCCCTAGGCTTGCTCAATTTGAGATTGGACGTAGTTATTAGGAGATAATCTAAACTTGTAAAGTTGCTTTGAGACAATGCTCCATTGTAAAAAGCGCTATATAAATAAATCTGACTTGACTTGACTTGACTTTTTAATAAATACAGCTGTGGAGTAGCTGGTGTGATAGTGTGCTTGCAGTGATAAAATGGCATTAGGAATTTATTTATTAGAGATAGCTCAAATACTAAAAGATAATGATCTGAAATCAAATCACTTTGTGGGATAACATCAAGGTTATCTATATTGATACCAAGTGTTAATATTAGATCTAACGCATGGTTACAGCGGTGGGATGGACCCATCACATTCTGAGTGATACTCATGGATTCTAAGATAGATTTGAAAGCAATTTTACACATGTGGACAAAATTGTTGGTACCCCTCAGTTAATCAAAGAAAAACCCACAATGGTAACAGATAACTGTAACGACCCGGACACTCAGAGTAAAGGGAATCAGGTGCAGGTTTATTGATAGCAAAATGCAAACTTGTAGTCAAAACACAGTCCAAAGTCGAAACCAGTTAATCCAAAATACCGTGCATCAAACCAGAGGGGACAGGCAAAATCGGAGTACAGAAGCGTAGCAAAGATCAAACACTAAGAGCCAAATATGAGTAACTGAGTAGATAACGCTTGGAAACGCCGGGTGAACAACGAGACCTCGTGAAGAACTGTACGCACAGCGTGCCCTTATAAAGATGGCCGTCACCCGGAAGCCGTGCAGCCTAGTATTCTGGTGACGGCACTCTCTGGTGGTGCAGCGTAGAATCCGCCGCCAGCGTGACAGAACCCCTCCCCTGACGGG
The DNA here is from genome assembly GCA_025084515.1 of Ancistrus triradiatus. Lineage (NCBI taxonomy): Eukaryota > Metazoa > Chordata > Actinopteri > Siluriformes > Loricariidae > Ancistrus > Ancistrus triradiatus. Next base: position 24,984 of record JAJAGP010002569.1, read on the forward strand.
CGGCCCCTGCCCCTACCCTTCTTATGGGGGCGCCCTTGCGGGCGAGGAGCAGAACGGTTGGGATGCTCCAGGTGAAATTCGTCAATGAGAGAGGAATCGAGAATGTCTCTGGCCAGCACCCACGATCTTTCCTCGGGACCATAGCCTTCCCAGTCCACTAGATATTCAATCCCACCCACCCTGCGTCTGGAATCCAGCAATCAGTGCACACTTTATGCGGGGGAGCCGTCCACGTCCAGCGGAGGAGGGGGTTCCGTCACCACCGGCGGAGCCTGGGAAGAAGACGCAACCGGTTTAAGCAGAGACACATGGAAGGTAGGCGCAATACGATAAGATGGGGGCAACTGTAAACGATACGTCACCGGGTTTACCTGCTTAATGACCTTAAATGGTCCTATATACTTGGGACTCAATTTCTTACTTGGTAGGCGCAATTTAAAATCACGAGTGGACAGCCACACTAGCTGTCCCGGCCGATAATCTGCAACCGTGCGTCGGTAACGATTCGCCTTAATCCTTTGTGATCGCACTGCCCATTGAAGCCTTACATGAGCCTCTTCCCATGTCTGTTCACTACGATGGAACCATTCGTCGACTGCAGGAACGTGTGACGGAGAACCTGACCATGGAAACAAGGGAGGCTGGTAACCTAGTACACACTGAAAGGGAGTCAAACCAGTGGATGAGCTACGCAACGAATTTTGTGTATATTCGACCCAGGTTAGGTAACGAGCCCAATCCTGCTGGTGTTGAGAGCAATATGTGCGCAGGAACCTACCAATCTCTTGATTGAGCCGCTCGGTTTGACCGTTGGACTGTGGATGGTAACCTGAGGTCAAACTCATGCTTATCTCAAGTGTACGGCAAAACTCCCTCCATACCTGTGAGGTAAACTGAGGGCCATGATCTGTGACAATATCCTCAGGTAACCCATAGTATCGGAACACGTACTGAAATAAACAATCTGCTGTCTCTAGTGCTGTGGGTAATTTCTCTAATGGTATTAGACGACAAGCCTTCGAGAACCGATCGACCATTACCAATATTGTGGCCTTCCCAAGTGATTTGGGCAGATCCGTGATAAAATCGATCCCGAGGTGAGACCACGGACGGTTGGGGATAGGAAGTGGCACCAGTAACCCGGCAGGCAACTGACGAGGAGCTTTAGAACAAGCGCATTCAGCACAAGCCCTTACAACCTCCGTAACATCCTCGGCTAGTCCCTTCCAAAAACCGGTTTCTTACAAGCTCTAAGGTCCTTTTGATACCTGGGTGGCCAGAGCTGGGGTTGTCATGAATGGTCTCTATGAGACCTCTACACTGACTGGAAGGAACAAACTCACGACCGGGGGAATAGCCCACTGGTGGTGAATCAGTTGCCCGTTCCTGCTGTATCTGCTCTAGTAGATCCCATTGCACGGGACCAACCACATATTCTGGAGCCAGGATGGTGGTAGGAGGGTTCGGATCCAAATCAGCCTCCCAAAAGCGAGATAACGAGTCCGCCTTCTTGTTCTGGGACCCTGCGCGATAGGAAACAGTAAAGTTAAATCGACCGAAAAACAATGCCCATCTAGCCTGCCTGGGGTTAAGTCTTTTGGCTGAACAAATGTATTCAAGATTTTTGTGATCCGTCAACACAAGAAAGGGAAATTTAGCACCCTCAAGCCAATGCTGCCACTCTTCAAAGGCCAATTTCATTGCCAAGAGTTCCAGATTCCCTACATCATAATTTCGTTCCGCCGAACTTAGCTTACGGGAAAAGAAGGCACAAGGATGTAGCTTGGCAGGGGTTCCGGTTCTTTGAGAAAGAACCGCGCCCACCCCAGTCGATGACGCGTCTACCTCCAAAACAAACGGATATTCAGAATTTGGGTGTTTCAATACTGGTGCAGTAGAAAACCATTGTTTTTGCTTGCCGAAAGCGGCCTCAGCCTCCTGAGTACACAGTAATTTTTTACTCTTTCCCCTTAGCAGGGAAGTTAGTGGCGCTGCTTCACTGCTAAAGTTTCGGATGAACCTTCTGTAAAAGTTTGAGGACCCAAGGAACCTCTGAAGTTCCTTGATAGTTCGGGGTTGGGGCCAAGCAACTACTGCCTCTACCTTTTCCCTATCCATGTGTACCCCCTGCTGGTCAATAACGTAACCCAAAAACTTAATGGATGACACATGAAATTCACATTTCTCGGCTTTGACATACAATCTATGCTTCAGCAACCTTTGCAAGACTAGACGTACGTTCTCAACGTGCTGCGTATAGTTGGGTGAATAGATAAAATGTCATCGATATAAACTATCACCCAATGGTCTATCATGTCCCTCAATACCTCATTTATGAAGGATTGGAAAACCGATGGAGCATTGGCGAGACTGTAAGGCATGAACTGATACTCATAATGTCCACGGGTCATGAGGAATGCTGTCTTCCATTCGTCTCCCTCACGAATCCTGATCAGGTTGTAGGCACTGCGCAGGTCCAGCTTAGTGAAGGTGGTAGCTCCTCGGAGTTGTTCTAGAGCAGCCGGAACTAGGGGAAGAGGATACTTATACTTGACAGTTACTTCATTAAGACCACGGTAATCGATACAGGGACGCAAACCTCCATCCTTCTTTTTCACAAAGAAGAAGCTGGCCGCTGCAGGGGAGGTGGTAGGACGTATATATCCCAGCTTCAGAGCCTCCTCGACGTAGGCCTCCAGAGCTTCAGATTCCACTCTTGATAATGGATAGATCCAGCTTCGTGGTGGAGTAGTAGCAGGTCGATAGCGCAGTCTCCTGGGTGATGAGGAGGTAGTTCGCTGGCCCTTTGTTTGGAAAAACCTCGGCCAAATCCGTATAGCAGTGTGGAACTTTCTCTCCATCAGTGACGTCCAGGCTCTCTACAAGGGTAGCTCGAATACATAAGGTTAGACATGATTGGAAACATGAGTTGCCCCATCAAGTTATCTCCCCCTGTTGCCAGTCAATACTAGGTTGGTGCTTCGCCAACCAAGGGTATCCCAGGATTATGTCGTGACGGGGACCAGGGATCACATAAAATGATATTACCTCCTCATGCAGGAGACCAGTGCGTAACGTGACCACTGGGGTTTGTTTAGTCACAGTCTTCCTCCATAATAGGTGTCCATCCACCACCCTCAGGTTGAGAGGTAGCTTAGAGTCCTGCACGGGGATTTGGTGTCTGTCAACAACCTGCTGGTTGATAAAGTTTCCCGCCGCACCAGAGTCTATGAGGGCTGAGAGGAACACAGAACCTGAATCCCATACCACTTGGACCCGTACATGTAGACAATTGTTGTTTACTTCAGGTAGGAGAATGTCACTCACCTCTACGGACCCCGCGACACCATAGAAGCGGGGACAGGAGGCGCGGAGGTGGCCGGCTTCGCCACAATACAGGCACAACCGAAGTTGCATTCTTCTGCGCTGTTCCTGAGGCGTGATGTGCACTCTACCTACTTCCATGGGTTCGGGTTCACCCTCCTTAGCCCCAGTTTCCCTGAACTCAGGGTCTCCCGGTCGAGTTGGTTCTCTTTCCCAAACCAGGTTATCGAGCTCAACAGTGTGATGAATGTAAGCATCCAGACCTAAGGAGGCCCCACGAACCACCATTTCTGTCCGCAATTCTGGACGGAGTCCCCGTTTGAACATAGTCAGGAGAGCGGGTTCATTCCATCCACTTCCTGCGGCCACCGTACGAAACTCAAGAGCATACTCTGCGGCCCTGCGCCTCCCCTGCTTTATGGTACTTAATATTGACCCCACATCCCTTCCTGCCACTGGGTGATCAAATACCTCCTTAAACAGAGCATAAAACTTCTGCTCCGACTGCAAAGCCTCACTGCCTTGGGTCCATAGAGCCGTTGCCCACTGCTTGGCCTTACCCGTTAACAGTGAGATCACAAAATGGATATTGTCAGTCTCAGTGTGGAATTGGTCAGGGTGGTGGTCAATGTACAGGCTGCACTGCATTAGAAACTCTTTACAAGTTTCCAGTGCACCCTCATACCTTTCAGGGAGGGCAACTTGAAGTGAAGCGGAGTCCCGTCAAGGTGTCGCTGCGGCGGGTGGTGGGGCGTTGACTGCTGGCGGGGTTGTTCCAGCCTGCGCTGGAAGTGGAGGGGCCGATCGGAGGAGTAGCTCATGCATGAGCTTGGCGATTTCCTCCAGCTTTTCCTCCAAACCTGCTGATTCCATGTCAGGGCGAGGTCTTCCGTAACGACCCGTACACTCAGAGTAAAGGGAATCAGGTGCAGGTTTATTGATAGCAAAATGCAAACTCGTAGTCAAAACACAGTCCAAAGTCGAAACCAGATAATCCAAAATACCGTGCATCAAACCAGAGGGGACAGGCAAAATCGGAGTACAGAAGCGTAGCAAAGATCAAACACTAAGAGCCAAATACGAGTAACTGAGTAGAGAACGCTCGGAAACGCCGGGTGAACAACGAGACCTCGCGAAGAACTGTACGCACAGCGTGCCCTTATAAAGATGGCCGTCACCCGGAAGCCGTGCGGCCTAGTATTCTGGTGACGGCGCTCTCTGGTGGTGCGGCGTAGAATCTGCCGCCGGTGTGACAATAACTTTAATCTGACAAAAGTAATAATAAATACAAAGTCTATGAAAATGAACAAATGAATGTCAGACTTTGCTTTTCAAACATGCTTCAACAGAATTATTTAAAAAAATAAACTCATGAAACAGGCCTGGACAGAAATTATGGTACCCTTAACTTAATATTTTGTTGCACAACCTTTTGAATCAATCACTGCAATCAAACAATTCCTGTATCTGTCAATGAGATTTCTGCACCTCTCAGCAGGTATTTTGGCCCACTCCTCATGAGCAAACTGCTCCAGTTGTCTTAGGTTTGAAGGGTGCCTTTTCCAGACGGCATGTTTCAGCTCCTTCCAAAGATGCTCAATAGGATTTAGGTCAGGGCTCATAGAAGGCCACTTCAGAATAGTCCAGTGTTTTCCTCTTAGCCATCTTTGGGTGTTTTTAGATGTGTGTTTTGGGTCATTATCCTGTTGCAAGACCAGTGACCTGCGACTGAGACCAAGCTTTCTGACTCTGGGCAGCACATTTCTCTCTTGAATTCCTTGATAGTTTTGAGACTTCATTGTACCTTGCACAGATTCAAGACACCCTGATTCCCAGATTCAGATTCAAATTCAGCAAAGTAGCCCCAAAACATAACAGAGCCTCCTCCATGTTTCACAGTGTTCTTTTCTTGATATGCTTCATTTTTCCATCTGTGAACATATAGCTGATGTGCCTTGCCAAAAAGTTCCACTTTTGTTTCATCTATCCATAGGACAATGTCCCAGAAGCTTTGTGGCTTGTCAACATGTAGTTTGGCAAATTCCAGTCTGCCATTTTTATGTTTTGTTTTCAACAATGGTGTCCTCCTTGGTCGTCTCCCATTAAGTCCACTTTGGCTCAAACATCGACGGATGGTGCGATCTGACACTGATGTTCTTTGAGCTTGAAATTCACCTTTAATCTCTTTAGAAGTTTTTCTTGGCTCTTTTGTTACCATTCGTTTTATCCGTCTTTTTGATTTGTCATCAATTTTTCTCCTGCCTCCACGTCCAGGGAGGTTGGCTACAGTCCCATTGGTCTTACATTTCTGAATAATACATGCAACTGTAGTCACATGAACATCAAGCTGCTGGGAGATGGTCTTATAACCTTTACTTTTAACATGCTTGTCTTTAATTTTCTTTCTACTGTCCTGAGACAACACTTTCCTTTGCTTCCTCTAGTCTATATGGAGTGTGGTACACACCTTGTCAACAAACAGCAAAGTGATTACCTGAAGCCTTATATATAGTCCGACTGACTGATTACAAGATTGTAGACACCTGTGATGCTAATTAGTGAACACACCTTGATTTAACATGTCCCTTTGGTCACATTTTTCAGGGGTACCATCATGTCAGAATATAACAGGTGATGACGGAAGAGAACGCTGAGAGAACGCTGAGAGAACTGACGCGAGGATTGCGAGGATCTGGCAACCCAGACTGATCCGCGGTTTCGTAGCTGCTAGCAGCTTATTACCTTTGATATATTTTAATTCTCGATCGCATCTGTATCATATATAATCGTATATATAGTAGGTTTTTACAACATCTTAATCATTTTATTCTCGTATCGGCGGATTATATATTTTTTTGCCGCTAATCGTTATTTAGTAACTTTACAGGTATACCGGCTTGTGTTCGCAGTAGTTAGCCATTAGCTAATAACCAGAGTTGCGTCTTCTTTAGTGTGTGTTTTTATAACTTTTTAGAGTCTTTTCCCACTTTCTTTCTGAGACTTAGTTTTTTGTCACGTTTTGTGTTGACTTAACTTGTATTAACACTTTAATCGAGCATTGCATTGGACCATCGGCTGCAGCTGAACCATACCCCACAACACCACCCGTTATACTTCTTATAACTTATAAAGCTCTACATGGCCTGGCCCCACATTATCTGAGTGACCTCTTAGAGTTTTACAATCCAACTCGTCTACTTCGTTCGCAGGGTGCAGAACTTATTTTAGTTCCTAGAATTAAAAAATTCACAGCAGGGGGAAAGGCTTTCTCATACATGGCCCCCCAACTATGGAATAAACTTCCCACTTTCGTTCGAGATTCAGACACTGTCCAAAGTTTTAAGTCTAGGCTAAAGACATACTTATTTACGCAGGCTTTTGACTAGATTTAGACCAGGATGCATGGCTTGGGTCGCTGGGGCCGGAGTCTGGAGTCATGTCTGGCCTGCTTGCCTTGTCCGCTAGCCGGGAGTGGTTCAAGTGGGCGGTCCTGGCTGAACTGGGTTTCGGTCCTTCGTGATCTTGACTCATGCATCCTTGCCTTAGAATAAGGGCAGAGCTGGGGGTTCATAGTCAAAGAAGTCTTATGGTGATCAGAGAACGTTGGGTTGCTGTCTTTCTGGCCGCTCGTGGGGTTGCAATGTCCTCATATGATCCCTTCTTGGCTGTGTTTCCTACCAGTTTCTCCTCTTCTAGCTGCTTTCTAGCTATGCTGCTATAGCTAATGCTTGCCGGGGGTCTCTGCTACACTTGGCATCCAGTGATTGACATGGCATCAGTGATTGTTAATAAAACACTGTGCTCTTAAATCAATAACTACTTACATTTTCTGTTTTCTCTCGAGCTGTGTTCCGGCAGTTCCGGCCCAACACATGATGTTTCATCTGATGGAGCCTCCACTAAAGCTGCTTTCCGTTCCATCTCAGCTCCAGCCCCATCATACCCGGGCTACTTAATGTCGATGTGCATAATTCACATTTTAGTTTCGACCATGACTCCATGACTTTAGTTTCGCTCTTAGATTTATCATCATACCCCGGCCACTTAATGTCGATGTGAATACTTCACATTTTATTCGAACTTTGACTCCATGACTTTAGTTTTGCTCTTAGATTTATCATCATACCCAGGCCACTTAATGTCGATGTGCATACTTCACATTCTATTCGAACTTTGACTCCATAAATTTAGTTCGCTCTTAGATTTATCATCTACGCCGCCCAAGGAGGTTGGGTCCCTTTTTGAGTCTTGGTCCTCCCAAGGTTTCTTCCTAGAACTAGGGAGTTTTTCCTTGCCACTGTCGCCCTAGGCTTGCTCAAATTGGGATTGGATGTAGTTATTAGGAGATAATCTAAACTTGTAAAGTTGCTTTGAGACAATGCTCCATTGTAAAAAGCGCTATATAAATAAATCTGACTTGACTTGACTTGATGTCTGTCCAAGCCTGTTTTATGAGTTTATTTTTTTAAATAATTCTGTTGAAGCAAAAAAGCAATGTCTGACATACATTTGTTCATTTTTAATAGACTTTGTATTTATTATTACTTTTGTCAGATTAAAGTTATTTCTGTTACCATTGTGGGTTTTACCATTGAGGGGTACCAACAATTTTGTCCACGTGTGTAAGTGGATCCTGCTCATTGTCAAAGGGAATATTAAAATCACCTACAATTAAAGCCTTATCTGTTGAAAATACTATGCAGGAAAGAGAGTTAGCAAATTCTTGAAGAAATTCTGAATAAGGACATGAAGGGCGATAAATAGTGATAAGCTGGAAAGAGTGTGGTTTTGACTTCCATAACGAGTCACATTAAGAATCAGTATTTCAAACAAATTAGCCTTGTAATGGGATTTACTTGTAACACCTATCTCTTTGTCAAAAATTGTGGCTATGCCTCCCCCACGACCATTAGGATCCAGTAGGTGAGGCTTCATTTAAGATTAAGTATTCATTCGGTCTAATCCAAGTTTCAGTAAGACAGAGAGCATGTAAGCATTTATCAGTTATCTGATTTCATTTACAATCACTGCTTTGTTTGTAAGTGATCTGATGTTAAGTAATCCTAGCTTTAGTCTAACGTTGTTATTTCTATGGGGGCTATCTGTGTTTATACTAATGAGATTATTAAAACAGACTTTTTGAGTGAATTTACATTTAAGAGAGATGCGGGTAACAGACACAGTTTCAATAAACCTGAGTTCTGGGTGACAGTGCATGGCTACCAGCAGACAGTCGGTTAAGCCTGACTGTCTGCTGCCTGACCCCTGCTCTGGATGGTCAACCCCTAACCAAACCGGCCATAAGACTATGGGCAATGTTGCAGGAGCTGGTATACCTGTAAAGTTACTAAATAATGTTTAGTGAAAAGTATAATCCGCCAGTAATAGAAGGAAATGATTAAGATGTTGTAAAAAGTACTATATATATGATACAAACGCGATCGGGAATTAAAATTCTCACAGTCCTCGCATCGGTAATCAGCGTTCTCAGAATGAGTCTGAGAGAGAATACAGTGGTGTTATAACATTTTATGTGTGTGTCCAGAGGAAAGAAATTCTCTAAATAAAGTCTTATGTTTATCTCTTTTACTTCTCCTAGACATAATTAAGAGATGTTTGAAATCAGTGTTAGATAAAAAAAAAATTCTGCTATTTCTTAAATTTGACTCACGAGAAACAACGTTTGAAATATCTATATATTTAAAAAAATTATTTAGTGTGTGTGTGTGTATGTGTATATATATATATATATATATATATATATATATATATATATATATATATATAAATAAATAAAAGTCTTTTGTATCTCATCCAAGACTTATTGATTAAACATTGATTAAACTCCAGTGTTTAATCAGGAAACATTTAAGATCTCATAAATGGCTTTTTTAGGTGTCTTCTAATAAGTTATAGCTCATCTTATTGTTGACTCATAACAAGAAATCCATAAGAAACAGTGAACATCTACGCCGCCCAAGGAGGTTGGGTCCCTTTTTGAGTCTTGGTCCTCCCAAGGTTTCTTCCTAGAACTAGGGAGTTTTTCCTTGCCACTGTTGCCCTAGGCTTGCTCAATTTGGGATTGGACGTAGTTATTAGGAGATAATCTAAACTTGTAAAGTTGCTTTGAAACAATGCTCCATTGTAAAAAGCGCTATATAAATAAATCTGACTTGACTTGACTTGAATTCCCAAAAATGTATCTATCATTACCAATACTGAAGTCTATTTATTTTGAGAAAGTAATGCTAAATAAAATCACAATTCAAATCTCCATATATGTATGTTAAGGTACATGTTTATTTTCTGTACAATTTACTTTTCATTTACAGATGCATTTAAGGCATCAATAAAAGACAACTAAAATACATTTTCAAACATTTGCTCCCATGTTCAGGGGTAATTCCATTCTATTGCTCTTCGTGCTTACATTTAGTTGTATTAAATAACATTATGGAAAATAAGGTAAAATTGACACTTTGTTCCCTGACAGTGTGATGGATCCTTTAAAGTTATTCTAAAATCTAAAATCAAAACTGTGAAGAGTAGTTCAAACAGCTTAAAACATTAAAACAGGTCCATACAACAAACTGGCAAGCTTTAATCATAATGGGCTCAACTAAAGTTAACACGCAAAAGTCTGACGCAATATGTTCCCGTTTGGCTATTGTTGAAAACCGTCTAATTAGCATACTGTGATAACAAACAATATCGGATTGTCAAAACATTATGGCTGGTGTGGGAAAGTGATTTTCTTAGATATTTTCTAAATACTCCATATTCTCACCTAAACTGTGTCAGTGAACATTGTGTTTTAAAGCAGTGCATAGTTTACAATAAAGGACATTGTTTTGGTTAACGTTTTTGAATTTCAAAATTTGAGTTTTTGAACTCCAATGCGTGCTCTTAGTTAATGTTCCCATTGAGAATGAGAGTGAGATGCTTACCCACAGAGTGAACCACTACTGCCACAGATTTTCATTCTCCTCATGGTGGTAATTTGGTAAGTATTTATTATTATTTTAATATTTAAATTTATTTTTTCTTGTAATTAGGACTGATAAGATAATGACAAAGTCGGAATCTTCATCCCCATAGCAAGCAGCAACTCACCTTGACGAACATGAGTTCTGATAACGGCTTATCTAACAATGCTATACAAATATATTCCTTTAATTCGATCACCCAAATTGAACTAACTACATGGATCCTATACCAACACGATTACCGTATTTTTCGGACCATAAAGTGCACCGGATTATAAGACAATATCAACGATTGGCTGCTAACGGGTATATTTTTATACATAAAGCGCACCGGGTTATAAGGCGCATGAAATGAAACAAAACTCTTAAGTTCCCTCGGAAGCTCAGTTTGGTCTTCTTTACCTGGCATAGGGCGTCTTCTTGCTTCCTCCACTTCCGTATCATTGATTCGTTAAATGTTGAATTCTCTTGTAGCTGCTCTATGTCCATGTTGTACTGTGTGACTGATAGCGTTGAGTTTGAAATCCGCTTCGAAAATGAATGAATGAATGCACGTACCCTAATGCTGAAGCACATAGCGTATTACTCCGCGATGATGTGCACTACGGTTGCCGTAAGCTTCGTAACTTACCAAGGTCGTGCTAAAACATTTTGACAGATTTATGAGCGCCGTGTACCATCTAAAATTGGTTCTAGGTCAGAAAGCACAACCAGAATTAAGTCATACATTAGACGCACCGCATTTTAAGGCGCACTGTCGATTTTTGAGAAAGTTAAAGGATTTTATGTGCGCCTTATGGTCCAAAAAATACGGTACTTAAAGATTTAATCTATGCTATTATAGAACCCCTGCTTGCCCTGCATAATAAATTCATTCCTTAGCCTTGGATATGTACCGAGATCTTTAAGATGTGATCTTTAAGTGCTGTTTTTAGACCCTGAATAAAAAACCTAATCTTTATTCACTTGTACTCTCTAACTATAGGCTGACATCTAACCTTCCTTTTATCTCTAAGGTTCTTGACAAAGTAGTCTCCCAACAATTATGCTCTTATTTACACAGAAATAATATTCATGAAACATTTCAGTCAGTATTCAGATTCAACCATACTACTGAAACAGCATTAGTCAGGGTAGTTAATGATCTGTTAATGTCCTCTGATAATGAATGTGTCTCTTTCCTTGTTCTATTACATCTTCATGCAGCATTTGATACTGTAGATCATAATATTTTACTGAAAAGGCTAGAAAACACAGTAGGTATTAAAGGACTCGCACTCTCCTGGTTTGAATCCTATCTGAGTGATCACTCACAATTTGTCCTTGTAAATAATTCATGCTTAGATACTACAAAAGTAAAGTTTGGCATTCCCCAGGGGTCAGTGTTGCAATTAATTTTCACTGTTATGCAGATGACACACACTTGTGTAATATAATCTGCATCACTGACGTTTTAATATGAATTATGTTTATTATGAATATCATGCTTTTAATACATTTTTGTGTTACTCTGTTTCCGAGATGGCACGGACACTAAACCCTGGTCTAGGGTTTTGCGCCCTGAGGATGTAACCCACGGCTTCACTGCTGCGAGCACAACACTGTCTCTCCTCACTGCCTCCATCAACCTGTGGATGAAGCCCATAGATCCAGGGTTGCAGTTGACAACAATGACTTTCCTACTTATCTGCTAAACGTAGTGTAATCCTGTGGTGACTCTCTCTGTTCCAGTCCTCATACTGTTACCGAGTAACAGTATGAGGACTGGAACAGAGAGAGTCACCACAGGTGAAACCGGCGGAGGGGAGGGAATTTATCAAAGGGTAATAAATTCCCTCCCCTCCGTCGGTTTCACTGAGCACGCATTTGAGAAAATGGAATTGTGGTGGCCTAGTGGTTAAGGTACTAGACTATGTACCAGAAGGTCCAGGGTTCAAAACCCACCTCTGCCAGGTTGCCACTATCGGATCCTTGAGCAGGGCCCTTAACCCACAATTGCTTGGATTATAAGATTGTATCCATTGTAAGTTGCTCTGGATAAGGGCGTCTGCTAAATGACATAAATGTAACTGAAACTTTGTTGTAGTTGTCAGACTGAATGCTATGCTAGTTGCTTTAGTAATGTTTTTCATAGTTTCCTTTGCCCATAACTTGGATTACAGAGCAGTGAAGCCATTCTTACTTTGCAGCATTTTTTTCCCACACCTGCCTAAAACTTTAGCATTTAGCAACTTTAGCATAGTACTGTACATCAATTGTATCTCTAAAACACAAAATTATTACAAAGCATTTTTGTGTTAATCTGTTTATTTCTAAAGTGGGTCATGGCTTTGTAATACTTTATTTCCAGACTAAAGGAGTATAATTATTAAATAACGCCCTTTTTTTTCTGTGCAGATTATGTTTTGTGATTTTCTACACTGGAGGGATGGAAACAGTTGAGGTGGGGAAATTGAACATGGCCTTCATTATCAAAAGTCATCATCATGCCAGACTGACCATGGAGACCTAGGTGAACAGACACCAGCCACCTATCCAACATGATGAAAAGACTCAAGATGTACCTTTGGCTGTTTGAACATACCTGTACTGGACTCTGAATCTGAATCTTGAAATGAACACGCACACCAAACATTTTTATGTTTTTAAGGGAGAATGTAAAAAAAGTGCATAATTAAATGGTAGATGTAGTTAATCATTAAGAGTGGTTTGGTGTGAAACACTCTATTCTAGAAAAAATTACCTCAAACTTTAGTCAAAATTGTCCACAGTGATGATGATAGAGATTATTGAATGTGAAAGCTCTCTAAAAAAAAATATTACATGAAATTGTTAGATATGTGCTGCCTGATGTATGATGTCTGACATGGGTACATGCAGGGAGTTATAAGGCACAGCAGTCCCCAAAGAGAACCTTTTAAATACATTACATATTTACAAATTCATACACATGTTGGTTCACTGATGGTTTTAGTTATAAATAAAATGGCTATATCAACAGTGACTACAACACAAACAAAACCGTTTTATTAACTATCCAAAAATCACCAGTGAACCAAAATGTGTCTTCTGAGTTGTTAATATGTAACATTGATTTAAGGGAAGAATTAAATCTAAATCTAAAGAAATAAATAAGTTTTCCTCAAGTTGTTTTTGTCTTAGAACACCTTTCATATATTCCTCCTCCATGAGCAGATTAAAATGATTACAATACATTTTAGGCTTTACTTTCTTTGAAGGAGCTTTTAGAGGTGGGTGTCTAGTGCCTTTCAACACCACAATTTAAGCCCCTCTTAAACTTTCCATAGAGCCCCTCTAACTTTCTATAGAATTAAGCATTTTATACCATATTACTGTGAATCTTCTCAGGTATTTGATTATGCACTGAAAAAAAAAAACAACTATGAACAAACTGCATCTCCTCATAATTAACTGTATGTTGTATGTTGTAATGAATAAGATTTCACCCAGTTTAAATTAAGATCTCAGTGTGTATTATGTTTCTTAATTGGATCTCTCTTATTTGTAAATATAAACTTATTCCATATAGGACATGGATGAGAAACATCTAAGAAATCATTCAGCAGTCTATCAGTGAGATCATAGGCTTTTCTAGAACATCTTACAAATAAATTCTCCTTTTTTTCTCCTAAGGTGATTTTAGGAGAAGTAATTCAGAAATGGGCACCGGTAATCCTTTATTAATGCAAAGTTAAGAAATGCTCTATTTCTCCTCAGTCATAGAAAAGTTGATCTTAGGATTTTTTTTTTCCTTTGGGTGATTATGAACATTTATGAACAGTTACCTAATTCATAGAAAGTGTTACTGAAAATTCTAAAGTGTTCACAAACTTTCAAGCACAACTGTCTTCCATCAGTGCTTTCCAAAGAGGTTGAGCATCATACAGGCATGATTAGCTGTGTCTGACCAGTATAATGTTAAAAAAGTTATTCATTTCAGTATCATATTGGTATCTGCGTGTACCAAAAAATTTATTCATATTCACTTTCTATATATTTTTGTTTGATGGGTCAATGTAATTAAACATCTTACTTTGTCATTTTTATTATTGTTATAATATGATTAATTAATTAGTATATCTAAAATATAAATAATTAACATTTTAAAAATCGTAATTATTATTTATGAATTATTAGTTGTCACATTTAATCACTCAAGAAATTAGGGGCTGGGCGCAGTATCCTTAGCACCCCCAATTCCTGTGTTCCTATGGCTGACCATGTGCTACTAGCTGGCACGTAAGCTTTCCAACTCTGTGACTTATTGTCTCTTTACCAGAATGCCTCAACTGTCAGTCATCACGTTTCGGGTGGTGACACCATCCCCACCACCATCCTTTCTCACTCTCCTGTCATCTGCCTCCTTCCACTGTTACCTTTCCCACCTTCCCTGTCACCCTGTACATGTCAACCAGTCTCATTTTCAAGTGAAAGGGCCACCCGTAGCTCAACATCTCTCTGTCTGCATGCCTCATTAGTAGCAGCTTGGCTGTGTGGATGACAGCACTAATCAAGCTAGCTTGACAGGAGCTGGTCAGCCTCTACTTCAACTTAGTATAGCCGTTAACCTATGTGGCTGGCCAAAAAGTCTGTGTACATTATTTAGTTATAACTGACAGTGAAAGCATCCAATTAATCTAAACAAATGAATATAATACCCTAATGATGTATTATAAGCAATACTAGCATATTTTGACCCAGTAGTCAGAGCCTAAAAAGTGACTTAAAACAAAAGTTTCTCAAATCAAAATGCACACTCGAAGAGGCTTAGTTGTAAAGCAATAGAAGAAACTATTTTTTTCTGCAGTCAAATACAAAAGCCAGCCAAATTGTGAAGCCGAGATTAATGAACAGTAATGTGATAAGCTATAGTAAATAAAAATACAACATTGTTCTTTGTTTAAAAATCAAATGACCTTGCAAGGCTTTACTTGTCCTTGAATGTATGTCAGTTACCAAGAGAGATATGTTGTCTCTTAAGCAATGTGTGTGGTAAATAAATAGATAGTCTGAAATTTGGGATGTTATTACTATTTTTCACAACATTTCTGTTGTTTTTGTATTATTTCACCTTTTAACAAGTCATATTGTCTACACTTACATGACAAGATCAAAATGGCACAAGCTCTGAAGTCCCATGTACATATATTCAAATCAAGTCAAATTTATTTATAAAGTGCTGCTTTTTCAAATGAGAATTGTCTCAAAGCAGCTTTACAAATATCTCAGTCAACAGCCGTAATTGAGCAAGCCTAGGGCAACAGTGGCAAGGAAAGTCGCCTAAATGTTATAAGGATGAAATCTTGGGAGGACCAAGACTCAAAAAGGGACCCAACCTCCTTAGGCAGCCTAGATGTCATATGTAAGACTGAAACTAAGTTAACTAATTAATAGCTTATAATAATAATTTAAATACACAATACACAGAAACTACATTTTATATATATATATATATATATATATATATATACATATATATACAGGCGATTTAGTATATATAGATTAGCTTATATATATTAGATATATATATACACGGAACGCCCCACGAACACACCACAGGAGAGAGCTAGAGAGAGAGAGGAGGAGAGACACAACAACACCCACACCACAGTGAGATAGAGAGAATAGAGAGGGGGAGATAGAGATACAGACACAGAGATATATATATATATATATATAATAATATATATATATATATATACATATAGAGAGAGAGAGAGAGAGGGAGAGAGAGAGAGAGAGAGAGTTTCTGTGTATTTAAATTATTACTATAAGCTATTAATTAGTTAACTTAGTTTCAGTCTTACATATATATATATATATATAGAGAGAGAGAGAGAGAGAGAGAGAGAGAGAGAAAGAAATTAAATCAGAGAACATGCTGAAAGAGGATATAATAAATAAAATAATATAATAATATATAGACTATAATAAATTAAAGAAAATACAAGATTAAACAATTATGAAGAGTATACAAGTAGAGAATATAAAACTACAGAATACAAGAAAACCGTATCTTCTTCTTCTTCTTCTTTCAGCTTCTCCCTTTATCAGGGGTCGCCACAGCGAGTAAAACGTTTCCACATCATCCTGTCCTGCACGTCCTCTACTCTCATCCCAACTCCCTGCATATCTATAGAATACAAGAAGACAGTATATGTAATAAATAACAAATCTAATTAAGTATATGAGTGAGAATGAAAATATAATATTCATTATTTAGTAGGTTCTCATGTTCTCAGCAGGTTGTTGCCCTCCTATATGAATAGTCATGAAGAGACATTACACAGGGCATTATGTAGACAGTCTTTATTTAGTATTGCTGAGTAAATACTTTCTAATGGGGTTGTCTTTAAACCAATTATAGTTAGCATTCTTCTTTCTTTAACATATTGTTGCCTTCAGTATATATAATACAATATAGAACCTTTAGTACAAAGTCCTACAGTATAGTAATTTGACCAAATGTTGATGAAGTGCAACACACAATTTGAGGCCAATGTTAGAGTGACCTTAGAGTCAAAATCTTTGTGTTCCTAGATCTGATGATTTCAATCATCACTCACCTTTCATCACAACATTAATTCATGTGTTGATAACAATTCTAACAACTCTATTAACCTAGGGATTTTGATTATTTGAATGAAGCTGTTACTTACACGGCACTTCGGATATTTTAGTGGCCCTACCCCATGTAGACCATTTCACTGAGAGTTATACCTCCCTTTTCCCCTGTTTCTGAGTGACTTGGCTATGTGTAAATGTAGTGAGGAAGCCATTATCTTTACTCAGTGTGAGAGCTTGAATTACTCTCGGGAGCTGCTCCAGTGTGCTGGCTTCATTTCCCAGTCACCAGGTGTCCATGGAGGGGTATAATAGGCTTTATGTGTGTAATTAACACATGACAAGGCTGCCAGGACCTGTCACACCGACTGGAATTGGGCATGCGGACATCAGGAGCAAGTATCTCTCTCTCTCTCTCTCTCTCTCTCTCTCCCTGTCTCTCTCTCTCTGTCTCTCTCTGTCTCTCTCGCTCTCTTTCTCTCTCTCTGTCTGTCTGTCTGTCTCTGTCTCTCTCTCTCTAGCTTTTGCTCTGCCTCTTTGTCCCTCTAACAAAAAACACTTACAGTGGTGTTTAAAAGGGTGCCCTTTAGAGTGTTCTATGATTATCAATTAATTTGTAGGTGAAATTGGAGTTAGGTATTTACAATCAACTGGATGACAATCAGGTGTGAGTATATGGGCACTCTGATGTATTTAAGAACAGGGATCTATAAAAAAGTCTGATAGTCACAACGCTAAAATGGAATAAGATCCATCAAGCTGATGTGCTAGACTGATCATCAGTAATGAGAAATGTTTAGATGCAGTTACTAATGCACACAGAGGTCAAACTAGATACTGAAAGCAAAGATTCACATTTCTTATGCCAAAGACAGATACTAATGTAATATTGGGTATTTTCTCAGTTACACCAAATATAATGTTTTTTGTCAAGTCAAGTCAGATCTATTTATATAGCGCTTTTTACAATGGAGCATTGTCTCAAAGCAACTTTACATGTTTATATTATCTCCTAATAACTACGTCCAATCCCAAACTGAGCAAGCCTAGGGCGGCAGCGGCAAGGAAAAACTCCCTGAGTTTTATAGGAAGAAACCTTGGGAGGACCAAGACTCAAAAAGGGACCCAACCTCCTTGGGCGGTGTAGATGATAAATCTAAGAGCAAAACTAAAGTCATGGAGTCAAAGTTCGAATAAAATGTGAAGTATGCACATCGGCATTAAGTGGCCCGGGTATGGTGGGGTTGGAGCTGATGACGGAAGCAGCTTGAGTGGAGCTACAGCGGATGAACATCATGTGTGGGGCTGGAACTGCCGGAACACAGCTCGGAGAGAAAACAGAAAATGTAATTAGTTATTGATTAAGAGCACAGTGTCTATTAACAATCACTGATGCCATGTCAATCACTGATGCCATGTGTAGCATAAGACCCCGGCAGCATTAGCTATAACAGCATAGCTAGAAAGAGGAGAACTGGTAGGAAACACAGCCAAGAGGGGGATCACGAGACATTGGCAACCCCACGGGAGGCAGAAGACAGCAAAAAAAAAAACCAACGTCTCTGATCACCTAAAGACTCTTTGACTATGAACCCCCCAGCTCTGCCCTTATTCTAAGGCAAGGATGCACGAGTCAAGATCACGAGGACCGAAAGCCCAGTTCAGCCAGGGGGACCGACCACTCGACAACTCCCGGCTAGCGGACAAGGCAGGCAGGCCGACATGACTCCAGGGGACTCCGGCCCCAGTCCAGTGACCCAAGCCATGCATCCTGGTCTAAATATAGTCAAAAGCCTGTGTAAAAATAGTTTTATGTCTTTAGCCTAGACTTAAAAAAATTTGTAGAGTGGTCTGAGTCTAGAACTAAAGTGGGAAGGGTTTATTCCATTAGTTGGTAGTTGGGGGGCCATGTTATTATGAGAAAGGGGCCCTTTCCCCCTGCTGTGATTTTTTAATTCTAGGAACTAAAAGAAGTCCCTGTACCCTGCGAACGAAGTAGATGAGTTGGATTGTAAAAACTCTAAGAGTTCAGTCAGGTCATGTAGAGCTTTATAAGTTATAAGAAGTATTTTGTAATCAATGCGGAATTTGACTGGTAACCAGTGTAGTGATGATAGAACAGGACTGATATGATCAAATTTTCTAGTTCGAGTTAGCACTCGGGCAGCTGCATTCTGAACTAACTGAAGTTTATTTACAGATTTACTAGAGCATCCAGTAAGTAAGGCGTTACAGTAATCCAACCCTGAGGTTATAAACGCATGAACAAGTTTTTCTGCATCATTAAAAGAGAGGATATTTCTAAGTTAGCGATATTACGTAATTGAAAGAAATGTTCAATTTGTTATCTATGTCCAGATGAACAGATTCAACTTCTTGGATTTTCTTACCTGGATCATTGAGCATGCATCAAGACGTTCAATTTGTTATGTTTAATTTGGTTGTCTTTATCTACCACTATGGTATTTATGAAACATTTCAGTCTGGATTTAGGCACCATCATAGTACTGAAACAGCATTAAATGTGGTACGAAATGATTTATTAATGTCCTCAGATAATGGATGTGTTTCTTTTCTTGTACTGTTAGATTTAAGTGCAGCATTTGACAATATAGATCCTGATGTTTTACTGAATAGACTAGAAAATACTGTAGGTGTTAAGAGATTGGCACTTTCTTGGTTTAAATCCTACTTGACCAACCGGTACCAGTTTGTTTATGTAAATGATATACGCTCTAAGCTGTCAAAAGTGAAGTATGGCATGCCTCAGGGGTCTGTGCTTGGCCCGTTTTTATTCTCTCTATATATGCTGCCACTAGGCTCAATTATTCATTAAATGACATTAGTTTTCACTGCTGTGCAGATAATACACATCTGTACGTATCAGCCAAAAAAAATGATGGCCTTACGATCAGCAAAATTGAGGACTGTGTAAAGGAAATAAAAAATGAGATGCCATTTAATTTTTTTTACTTAACTCAGATAAAACTGTTTTATTAGTGGGATCCAAGGCTGTGAGAGACAGGTTGGCTACATCTATCCTAATTCTAGATGGCTGTTCAGTATTTCCCAGTCCATCTGTAAAGCACTTATGAGTCATATTTGATTCAGATCTCTCCTTTGATGCGCACATTAGCAACATTACTTGAATTGCTTTCTTTCAATTATGTCATATTGCTAAACTTCTTTACTCTCTTTTAATGATGCGGAGAAAATGGTTCATGCGTTTATAACCTCAAGGTTGGATTACTGTAACGCTTTACTTACTGGTTTCTCAAGTTAATCTATAAATAAACTTCAATCAATTCAGAATGCAGTGGCTCAAGTGCTAACTCGAACTAGAAAATTTCATGATATCAGTCCTGTTCTATCATCACTACACTGATTACCAGTTATATTCCGCATTGACTACAAAATACTTCTTATAACATATAAATCTCTACACGGCCTGGCCCCACATATCTGAGTGAACTCTTAGAGTCTTACAATCCAGCTCATCTACTTCGTTCGCAGGGTGCAGGAATTCTTTTAGTTCCTAGAATTAAAAAAAGTCACAGCAGGGGAAAGGCTTTCTCATACATGGTCCCCCAACTATGGAATGAACTTCCCACTTTAGTTTGAGATTCAGACACACTCCAAATTTTTATGTCTAGGCTAAAAACTTACTTATTTACACAGTCTTTTGGTTAGACTTAGACTGGGCTGCATGACTCGGGTTACTGGGACTGAAGTCTGGAGTCATATCTGGCCTGCCTGCCTTGTCATGCCTTGTCTTTTGACCGGGATTGTCTGGTGGGTGGTCTGGCTGGGCTGGGATTTGGTCCTCTTGATCTTGACTAGTGTATCCCTGCCTCAGACTAAGCGCAGAGCTGGGGGTTCATAGTCAAAGAGCTTTCAAATCAAGTCAAGTCAGATCTATTTACCTAGCGATTTTTGCAATGGAGCATTGTCTCAAAGCAACTTTACAAGTTTAGATTATCTCCTAATAACTACGTCCAATCCCAAATTGAGCAAGCCTAGGGCGACAGTGGCAAGGAAAAACTCCCTGAGTGTTATGAGGAAGAAACCTTGGGAGGACCAAGACTTAAAAAGGGACCCAACCTCCTAGGGCGGCATAGATGATAAATCTAAGAACGAAACTAAAGTCATGGAGTCATAGTTCGAATAAAATGTGCAATATGCACATCGGCATTAAGTGGCCCGGGTATGATGGGGCTGGGGCTGATGATTCAGCTTGAGTGATGCAGCAGCAGATGAACATCATGTGTGGGGCTGGAACAGTTACCGGAACACAGCTCGGAGAGAAAACAGAAAAACAACCCAACGTCTCTGATCACCATAAGACTCTTTGACTATGAACCCCCAGCTCTGCCCTTAGTCTAAGGCAAGGATGCACGAGTCAAGATCACGAGGACCGAAGCCCAGTTCAGCCAGACCGCCCACTTGACACTCCCGGCTAACGGACAAGGCAGGCAGGCCAGACATGTCTCCAGACTCCGGCCCCAGTGACCCGAGCCATGCATCCCGGTCTAAATCTTGTCAAAAGCCTGCGCAAATAGGTATGTCTTTAGCCTAAACTTAAAATTTTGGAGAGTGTCTGAGTCTCGAATAAAAGTGGGAAGTTTATTCCATAGTTGTGGGGTCATGTATGAGAAAGTCTTTCCCCCTGCTGTGACTTTTTTAATTCTAGGAACTAAAAGAAGTCCTGTACCCTGCGAACGTTGTAGACGAGTTGGATTGTAAAACTCTAAGAGTTCACTCAAATAATGTGGGGTCAGGCCATGTAGAGCTTTATAAGTTATAAAAAGTATTTTGTAATCAATGCGGAATTTGACTGGTAACCAGTGCAGTGATGATAGAACAGGAGTGATATGATCAACTTTTCTAGTTCGAGTTAGCACTCGGGCGGCTGCATTCTGAACTAACTGAAGTTTATTTATAGATTTACTAGAGCATCCAGTACGTAAGGCATTACAGTAATCCAACCTTGAGGATATAAACGCATGAACAAGTTTTTCTGCATCATTAAAAGAGAGGATATTTCTAAGTTTAGCGATATTACGTAATTGAAAGAAAGCAATTCGAGTGATGCTGCTAATGTGCGCATCCAAGGAGAGATCTGAATCAAATGTGAGCCCTAAGTTTTTTACAGACAGACTGGGCAATACTGGACAGCCATCTAGATTTAGGATAGATGTAGCCAACCTGTCTCTCACAGCCTTGGGTCCCACTAATAGAACCTCAGTTTTATCGGAGTTAAGTAAGAGAATATTGAATAAAATCCAATCTTTTATTTCCATTACACAGTCCTCAATTTTGTTGATTGTAAAGCTGTCATTAGGTTTGGTTGATATCCACAGCTGTGTATCATCTGCATAGCACTAAACTATGCTTACGAATAACTGAGCCTAGTGGCAGCATGTACAGAGAGAATAAAAGCCATAGCATTGACCAACCAAGCACTGACCCCTGAGCCACGCCATACTTCACTTTTCAGTTTAGACCTTAGATTATTTATATGAACAAACTGGTACCGGTCAGTTAAGTAGGATTTAAACCAAGAAAGTGCTAATACCTTAATACCTACAGTATTTTCTAGTCTGTTTAGTAAAACATCATGATCTATAGGGTCAAATGCTGCACTTAAGTCTAACAGAACAAGAAAAGAAACACATCCTTTATTTGAGGACATTAACAAGTCATTTAGTATCCTAATTAATGCTGTTTCAGTACTATCTGAAGCCAGACTGAAATGTTTCATAAATATCATTCCTTTGGAGGTTACTGCAGAGCTGCTAATAGACGGCTTTTTCTAAGATTTTGGACAGAAACGGTAGATTTGAAATGGGTCTATAATTAGATATCACACAAGGGTCAAGATTGGCTTTTTTAATCAGTGGTTTGATAACAGCAGACTTAAAGGATTTGGGCACATAACCAAAGGTCAGGGATGAATTTAAAATAACTAACACTGGCTCTATAATACTAGGTATTACTTCTTTGAGTAAACGTGTAGGAATGGGATCTAATAAGCATGTTGATGACTTAGATGAGCTGATTAGTGCGGATAGTTCAGTATTAGTAATTGGGGTAAAAGATTCTAATTTTGATTTACCACTCTTTAAACAGATGTCTTCACTAGTGCTGCATCTGGAAGGTTGCTGAATAGTTTGGTGATGTGATGGGCATCGAGTTAGATGCCTAATGTTTTCTATCTTATCATTAAAGAAAGTCATGAAATCATTACTGTTAAAATTACACAAAACAGGAGAATCACTTTCTGTAGGGTTTTTTTGTTAATTTGGAGACTGTATTAAAGAGAAATCTTGGATTATTATTATTTTTCTCTATGGTTGAGGAGAAGTATGCAGCTTTAGCTTTAGCAAGGGCTTTAGTAAGCTTTGTGATGATCTGGGATGCTGGGTTGCTGTCTTCTGCCTACCGTGGGGTTGCTGATGTCTCATGTGATCCATCTTGGCTGTGTAACCTTCTGGTTCTCCTATTTCTAGCTGTGCTGCTATAGCTACAGTGGTGCTTGAAAATTTGTGAACCCTTTAGAATTTTCTGTATTTCTGCATAAATATGACCTAAAACATCAAAAGATAAAGCAGAACCCAGTTAAGCAAATGAGACAAAATATTATACACTGCTCAAAAAAATAAAGGGAACATTCAAATAACACATCTTAGATCTGAATGAATGAAATATTCTCATTGAATACTTTGTTCTGTACAAAGTTGAATGTCCTGACAACAAAATCACACAAAAATCATCAATGTAAATCAAATTTATTAACCAATGGAGGCCTGGATTTGGGGTCACACACAAAATTAAAGTGGAAAAACACACTACAGGCTGATCCAACTTTGATGTAATGTCCTTAAAACTGGGCATGCTCCTGATGAGGTGGCGAATGGTCTCCTGAGGGATCTCCTCCATGACGTTGGTGGATGGAGCGAGACATGATGTCCCAGATGTGCTCAATCGGATTCAGGTCTGGGGAACGGGGGGGCCAGTCTACAGCTTCAATGTCTTCATCTTGCAGGAACTGCTGACACACTCCAACCACATGAGGTCTAGCATTGTCCTGCATTAGGAGGAACCCAGGGCCAACCGCACCAGCATGTGGTCTCACAAGGGGTCTGAGGATCTCATCTCAGTACCTAATGGCAGTCAGGCTACCTCTGGCGAGCACATGGAGGGCTGTGCAGCCCTCCAAAGAAATGCCACCCCACACCATTACTGACCATTACTGCCAAACCGGTCATGCTTAAGGATGTTGCAGGCAGCAGACTGCTCTCCACGGCGTCTCCAGACTCTGTCACGTCTGTCACATGTGCTCAGTGTGAACCTGCTTTCATCTGCCAATCCTAGTGTTCTCTGGCAAATGCCAAGCATCCTGCACGGTGCTGGGCTGTGAGCACAACCCCTATCTGTGGACGTCGGGCCCTCATACCATTCTCATAGAGTCGGTTTCTAACCGTTTGCATATTTGAACTTTCACTATAAGACTTATTTGTTTAAATAAATTAGCTTCATTCTTACATTTATCATCTATGCCACCCAATGAGGATGGGTCCCTTTTTGAGTCTTGTTCCTCCCAAGGTTTCTTCCTCATAATGCTTAGGGAGTTTCCCTTGCCACTGTCACCCTAGGATTGCTCATTTTGGGATTGGCCATAGATATTAGACAATAATCTAAAATTGTAAAGTTGCTTTGAGGCAATGCTCCATTGTAAAAAGCATTCTATAAATAAATGTGACTTGGCTTCACTTGACCTTTAGGACTTTAGGTGAAAAGCTCATGATGATGACATTTTAGGTGTAATGGAACACTCAAACACAGAAGGCTGGAATCAAGTGCATGTTTATCAAAGGGGTAATCAAAAAATGCTAATCGGTATAACAGTCTGAGTCATTAGCCAGTGATCCAAAGAGCCAAAGCGAAATATCCAAAGGAACAAGCAAAGTCGAAAACGTGTAAACAGGTATATTGTCATAAAGAGAAAGCCAATACAAAGACAATGCAATAACGCTCAGAATCACAGGTGAACTGACGAGATCTCACGAAGACTAACCTGAACCAGTGCATTTTGTAATCTAGAGATGCCTTTCAGCTTGAAGTGGCACCCTCCAGTGGTGCGGAGACACATCTGCAGCCAGCGTGACATTAGGTCATATTTATGCAGAAATAGAGAAAGTTCTAAATTCTTTCAAGCACCACAAACCCCTCTTGCTTTCTTTCTTGCTAAATCTCTTATTCACCTTCCAGTTGTTTTATTTCTTTCCCCTCTCTTAATCCATGCCTCACTTTCACTCCCTTTCTCCTACCTTTTATTCTGCCATTACCACTCTCACTCTCTTCTCCAGCTTTTTTCTCTTGCTCACATAATTTACTGTCTCCATTCTTCACACTGATGTTTCTTTCTGTCATCTCAGTCTTGGGCTATGTCCACATGTACACGGGTATTTTCTAAAACGGAGGTTTTCAAATTCGTTTATAAAAAACATCCCGTCCACACAAGCACTGTTTAAACAATAAACTTTTTCCACATAAAAATGCAAAAACGCGCAAATCACAGTCAAGAGTAATGCCAAACCAGCAGACGGCAATATAACACTAACCGTAAAGCCATGTTGGCCAATCAGAAGTCTTAAAAAGTTATTATCAGAATCAGAATATCTTTATTGTCATTATACCGGGTATAACGAAATTAAGGTGCCCTACTTTGCGGTGTAAACAGACAAGAAAAGAAAAATAGAAGAAAAATTACAGAAAATATCCTTCACAAAAGTAACCGTAGAAAAATAATTCCTTCAACCAAAAAAAGTAGAACCGTAGAAAAAATATAAATCCCAAAACAAAAAAGGAGTTTTTAAAAAACCCAATGATAGAAACCAAAAAAAAAAACCACAGCAACACAGATGCCACACAAAAAAAAATGAATAAAATAAAAAAGAAATTGCAACCAACATTTCTCTAGTAAACATTTGAGAAGTAGAAAAAAAAATGTGTAAATATTTTTCACAGTCCCCATTATTTTATTTAAAAAAAAAAAAAAAACGGAATTATAATTATTTTATAATAAATTTATTAAATTGAAATTAAATAGAGTTTATAAAATGAAGTTATTTTAGAGGGGGGCCCGAACTGCTGTGGGGTAAAAAAAAGCTATTTCCCTGAGCCGGGTTGTCCTTTGTTTTTAATTGAACTGTAACGTTACCGATGTAGTAGCTGCAATAGGTTGGTGAACCGGGGTGAGAAAAAACGTCCATTACATAATTTTGGGGGCTCTTCTGAAGGGAACAAACGAGAGCTGTTATGTAGATCCTTTACCGGGGTTGGGGTAGAGAAACCACCCCAACGATTTCTTTTCCGCAGGGGACCCTTCACAATCCTATGTAGTTTTCTTTTTTTGTGTGCTGCTGTGCCAGGGGCTGAGAGAACCACACCAAACAAACAGTCCCACTGATTTTTAGGGATGCTTCTTATAGGGTGGAACGATTTAGAAGGGACACCAGCAGTCTCTGATAATGGGTTGGTTCTTCTGGAGAATCCTCAGGAAAAGTAAGAGTCCTTGATGGCTTGTGCCCTCTTTGTGGAGTTCTTGATGTTCACACCCCAGGTTAGGTCCTGGTTCATATGGAATTACCCGGAATAGGGAAAAAAGCGAAAAAATTTGTGGACTCTTTATACACAGTTTTCCCCGTTGGGGATGGTTAATTAAAGGGTGGATTTCTTCTGTTCTAAAACCTTTCTGAAAATCAATGACCCAGCCTTCCTTCGTCGTTTGATGTGTTCAGAACCGTAAGAGATTGTTGTCTCTGTACACCATAATGACAGGCCGTTCCACTTCGTTTCCGGGGTATAGGCTGGTTTGTTTCTTTCGTCGTCGCCGGAGGATGAGGTCTAGAAATGGAAAAGTGTTTCATTCTGGCGGAAATTTGGAACTATGGTGTACTGGTATGAAGCAGGTGGTTGCCGTCATGAAGGTAGAGGGTTGTTTTTTGTTAGGAGGGCAGGTGGGACTCAGCACCACAGGCCCTGAGGGGGAAGGCCCCCCGTGCTGAAGGGCTAATGGGTTGTAGAGGTGTGAGGTCCTACTCTAACCCCTTTGTCTGCGCCCCCGTTTCAGGAAGTATTTGATCCAATAAGAACGGTGTGGATATAAGGGCAGAGAACCCGGGTCCAACAGTTTGCAAAAATCAGTCTGTGGGGTCTGTGAGGGGATAATGGTTTTTGTTTAAAGCATGAAGCTATAATCCACAAAAAAGGGAAAGCCGGGGGTTAGGGTTTCCCTGTGTTTCCAGGGGGTTTGTAGGGTTGTGTGAATTGAAGGCCAGTCAGTTAACCATTTGCATCTTCTGTAGATCTGCCAGGGCACTATATGGGCAAAAAACTGAATGGGGTTCGGAAGTTGGATGGGGAAGGAAATGGAAAAAAGGAAACGGATGTGATTTCTAACCCAGTTTCTCAAAAAGAACTTCATACCCACCGTTGTTTGAGTGTTTAGAGCAACGGCCGGT
This sequence comes from Ancistrus triradiatus, assembly GCA_025084515.1. Taxonomy (NCBI): domain Eukaryota; kingdom Metazoa; phylum Chordata; class Actinopteri; order Siluriformes; family Loricariidae; genus Ancistrus; species Ancistrus triradiatus. Next base: position 52,405 of record JAJAGP010002569.1, read on the forward strand.
AGTCATTAAGGGCTGATGATCTGAGATTTATTTTCTTTGGTTTATCGGGACTATCATAGTTGAGGATTTTTTTTTTTTAAAACAGCTGGAATGGATTGAACTGTGGGAAAAGTGACCTATTTTAAAAATTTCCTTGTTGAGGAAATCCCCGCAAAGTGATCAGCACAGTCTTCAGCACCCCCCATTGGCCAGTAAATACCATTCCCGGGGGCCCGCAGCCTTTTAGGATTGTGGTTAGGGACTTTAACTGTGTGCCTTAACCACATCCTCCTTTACAGTTTGAGGGGTAAAAAAAAAAAAAAAAAAACGGTGTTAACCTGCTGACAGGTTTCGGGTTTCTTGCAATTAAATAATAATATAAAAACAATTTCCCTGCGGCTCATTCAAAAAACGTGCAAAAAGAAAAGAATGTTTAAGCCCTTTCGCCAGCGTTAGCATCGCCCTCTGTTAACCCACGACTGTTCGTGAAGTTTGTACAGGTGCTGTACTGCCTGCCAGGACTGAATTTTGTTGGTTTTACTTTTTCTAGGTGGGTCATCAATTCTCTTTTGGGGTAGTCAGCTTTGCCTTCTGATGACCTCGTTGCAGGGTTGAACGGGCTCTGAAAAAACAATAGAGGGGGCCCTGTCAACCAGATTTGGGAAAGCGGTGGTTTTCCTTTCTTTTAGCAGGCAATTGGGGAACCTCTTTTGGGTCATCAATGGGTTCTGATTGGGATATACTCGGATGTGTTTGGGTCCCCCCCCCCCCCCCATTGGGATATACTCGGATGTGTTTGTCCACTGTGACCATGTCAGAGCAGTTCTTTATGTAGCATAAAACACTGTCTATAAACACATCCAAGTCCTGATCTTCAAAAACATCCCAGTTTGTAGTGCTGAAACAATCCTGCAGTTGCGGAGAGGCTCCCTCAGGCCATATTTTAATGGTTCTGGTTGTAACATGAGCACTTTTTCTGAGGGGGGTATAAGATGGGATTAAAAACAAGGACAAATGGTCAGACTGACCCAGGTGTGGTAATGGTGTAGCCCTGTAACCCATTTTGATGTTTGTGTACACCTTGTCCAATGTATTCGCTCCACTGGTAGCACACTTCACATGCTGGTAGAATTTGGGGAGCACTGCTTTTAAATCCACATGGTTAAAATCCCCCGCTATGATATGTATGGCGTCAGGATACTGGCTTTGTTGTTGGGTAATGCTATCATACAAAAGTGCTAGCGCCAAGTTAGCATTAGCATCTGGTGGAATATAAACAGCAGTTAGCATAACCACAGTAACCTCCCTCAGTAGGAAAAAAGGTCTGCATTTAACAGTCAGAAATTCCAAATCCGGGGAGCAGTGACTGGCAGCAATTACTGTGTTAGTACACCATTTATTGTGGATATACACGCAAAGTCCCCCTCCTTTAGACTTACCGGAGGCGCTGTTTCTATCCTGACGCTGTACTGTACGGTCCGTAGCTGTAGCTGTAGGCTAACAACAATGGCTCATCGGGGAACCGGGGGATCTTATGTGTGGACTGATAACGAAGTGGAATTGTTCCTCAGTATAACGCTACAATATAAAAATAGCAAAACTCAGGAAAATGTGGACTTGGATTCTTGCCAGTCCAAGCACGCTGACATCCTAGCTCTTTTTCTAGAGCAGTACCCTCCTGAGACATCGCAAGAGTTTCCACATTGCAAGGAAGACATAACCAGGGCCATAATCACTACCAAGCTGCAGGCGATACGGGGGAAATATAGGCAAGCAGTAGACTTCGTTCGGAAAAGTGGTCACGGCAGAGTGGTTCTACTGTACTTTGAATTATGTGAGCAAATATGTGGTGGTTCGCCAGCAACGACCACCATTCCATCCGGCATTGAAACGACAGATGTTGATACAGCTTCCCACGATCGCAGTTCGGACTCTGCATCCTCTTCATCTTTGCTGGATCTCTCGGTTGAAGAATTGTCAGATGTGCCTGATCAAGTATCAGAGTCGGATGGCAGCAGTTTAACCTCCTCCTCCGTATATATATAGGGTATGTGCATTCATTCATTCATTTTCGAAGCAGATTTCAAACTGAAAGCTATCAATCACACAGTACAACATGGAAATAGAGCAGCTGCGAGAAAATTCAACATTAACGAATCAATGGTACGGAAATGGAGGAAGCAAGAAGACGCCCTGTGCCAGGTAAAGAAGACCAAACTGAGTTTCCGACAGAACTTAAGAGTTTTGTTTAATTTCATGCGCCTTATAACCCAGTGCGCTTTATGTATGAAAATAGACCCGTTAGAAGTCGATCGTTGATATCGCGCTTTATAGCCCGAAAAATACGGTATATATATATATATATATATATATATATATATATATATATATATATATATATATGTGTATACACTACTTTTGTGTAGCATACCTCTTGGTTAGAGGTTGTAGATTGCTAGACAAGCCTCTATGACACACTTGAAGACATGTTGCCCAGTTGACAAACTTTGAGAGGGAGCTCATCAATGCACTGACAGAAGCAGGGTGGACATTTTGATGAATCGCCCACCATTTAGGCTATCAGTAGTCACTGACAGCCAGCCACCATTGCCTTCTTTTGCAATTGTGTTATGAACAAGCAAGCTGGGTTGCGATGGACCTGGACCATATTGTCTTTAAAGATTAATCCAAGTTCTGTTTGGAATCTGACAATGGTCAGGTTACACTATGGACGCCTCATGGTGAGAGCTTCTATTCTGTCTTCGATGTCGAGCAACACCCTGCGCCAACAGCTATTGGGAAGATCTGGGGAGCCATCATGTACAGCAGTCGGTCACCTCTAGTAGTGATATGAGGGAGAATAATGGCTCAGCAATATGTGCATTTGTTGCCTCTAATGGCAGGACTTCCAACTGCCATTTCACAGTCATCAACTAGTCAATCAGGTAGATGCTAAAGATATACAGCTTCATCAGTCAAAGGTACAGTGGTGCTTGAAAATTTGTGAACCCTTTAGAATTTTCTATATTTCAGCAGAAATATGACCTAAAACATCATCAGATTTTCACATAAGACCTAAAAGTAGACAAAGTGTAGCGTGATCGCTGTATCTCCCTCTTTACCTTCTTCCCCCAAGTCGTAAACTTTACAACATCTTGGAATTCAAGAAGGCCCTACATCTGGACAGGATCTTAACCCCCCCACCTTTGACTCCAACGGAATTGGACGTCTGTTCAAACAAGACATACAACCTTTGACATCTCCAATCATAAACTAAGCACATTTGCTAATTTTGATATTGGGGGTTTCAAAAAACGTTCATCAAAGCTACCAAGCACAGCTTTTCTTTAATTGTACATTCTGAAAACTTTGCAAAAATCAACGACGACTTTGTTTCCCCCATAGTTGGACTCTGTCATCCACAAGCCCCTCTTGCAAAACCTTATCACCCACAGCCCTGGCGCCAGAAAGGCCACCCCCTGGAGATTTACGACATCAAACAAACGGTCAAAGAAGACAAGAAAACTATCGGGCTTCCCCTCTTAAAAAAAAACAAGAAAGGGGGAACTCATCGCTTTTTGTTCTAAAGAGAGACAAAAGAAGCTTTAATTTGTATTCAACTCTTTTCTGGACACTTAAGTTTTTTATCTTCATCGAAACCTTTTAAGTTACATAATCGCAATAATATTTGGGATCCTGAGAAGTCCAAACATTTGCTATATACCATTTTAAATGATTCATACAAAAGAGGTGGATTCAAGGATATTCTTTATATGATCCACACACCATTACAGATGATACATATGTATGTTACTGAATTTATGTATCTTCACATCTAAACTTGATTGATGTTTTTAAAGTATAATTAATCTCTTTTATTTGGATATTTAGTTATCTGGTTTAGTATGATATATTAGAAATAAAATAAACCGCTTTTGCCTATGTGTTTTGATCGATCGGGACGGGTTTTTATTTTTTAATAATTTTGTGCAACACACACATGAAAAGTTTATTTACAATGTACCCGTTTCCTAACAGCTTGTAATTAATCATAGTTATTGTTTAGTTAAAAGTATATAGTAAAAATTGCCTGCGCTGTAGTTAGAATTGCTTTAAACGATGTTTTTCTAAGTTATCAATTCAAGGTGCTTTTGATCATCTGAACCTTACAACGAAAAAGTCTGCATCTCTAAACTTTGTAACTTTGAGAGGACTTTCTGGTTATTGTGTGATGACTTTTTCATCAATCTCTTTTAGATACGTAGGGAATATTATTTAAATCCAAGTTAAGGACGTCTGTGGCTTATGGTGAATGAAAATAAGGCAAACTCGCGATAGGCAGAGCTTTAACTTAACTGAGGGTCAGCTTCTCATTGGCTAAGTAAGGGCAACTTTTCCTTATGGTCCCGCCCCCTGAATGCGGGAGCATTCAAAAGCAACCGGGACGGGACCGGACGTGAAGTTAGAAGTTAACTTCAAATTTCGTTGGTGTATCTTGTGCGTGTGTGTTGTATGTTCTTTATGTTGTTTTTTCGCTTTTTGCAACGTTTTTGATTATTCATTTCACTCAAGTTTTCGCGTTTTACTTTAAAAAGTTTCCTGTGTAACAGCAGTCTTAAAGTAGTTCGGTAAATCCCGCTGAACTATGAAAGACCCCAACCAGACTCTACGAAAACGCTCGACCATTTTGTGGCCATCCAAGTTTTTCCCGAGTTTTTTGTGAAAGACGTTGGTGCTAGACGATAACGTGCTCGACTGTACATACCACCTTTATGCTTCTGTTGGCCAAGGAAGATTAGATAGAATCCGAGTCGCACAGCAGTCGTCAAGTTCGACGGTTATCAGGTGAACGCTGATCAACGAACTGGAGCTGGGAAAAAATCGCAGAACAACTCAACAACAAGTGCCCAAAAAGGCCCGAAAGAGTGAGGGACCTCAACCCCATCTGTGATCCAACGGGAACCGAAGACACGGACCGAAAAGACACGGGGACCCGAAGACAACTTGGACCAGAGACCCCGGACCGAAGACACGGGTCCGGAGGCCTATAGCCAAGATCTTACAAGGTCCGCCAGACAAGGAGCATCTGAATCTGAAAGATTTTTACCGCTTCCAGTTATATGGGTTCCGTGAACGTCGTGAGACGGACAGTGCCAGAGAGGCCTGCGGTTTCGTTCCATCTCCTTCACAGCGTGAGCCTCCACAAGGAGGCAATCGGCCCAAAGTACCCCACTGTTTGTGGGCTGTGGTTTCTGGGTCCCTGATCTATCGATTACGTTGCGTTTTTTTTTTGGTTGTTGTTTTGCGTTTTGTGGGAGAAGGTAAGCTAAAAAGGAAGCCACGCGTCCACAGGCAAGGCACTATGTCTTATATGTATTCTGCAGCGATGATCCTAAGTGTAGAGTTACATTACTCATCGAGTCGGCCCTCACTGGGTGAGGGGAGTGGTGGTGGAGGGGGGGGGTGGGGGGGGGGGGGGTTGCAAGCAAGTAATTTAAACATTACTATCCCACTGTGAACTTAATTAAAAGGTTACTCGGTAGCATTGCACGGTTAGTAATTATTACGCGACCGATTTAAGTTACAATAGAGTCATCTAGGTTTTCCGATTTAACTAACTGGTAAGAAAGATGTACGCTTGGCCATTCATTCCCTGTTCTCCATACTGTGATACATTACATGTTCATCGTCATTTTTATGATTTTTAACTCTGTGATACACTCGTTATTACCTTAGATAATCTGTTGGTATTTGCCTTTGTTTTGTAGTTAATAACGCAAACTTTGTTTATAAAAACCTTTTTTGAAGTTTGCCGCTGCTGCGTTTTGGGTTTTGAGAGCTCATTCATTCATTCATTCAAAGGTCGAGAGGAAAACTGACTAATACTCGGAATTCCCTATTTCAGGAACTAGACTGAATCGGCAAAGTTTGTTGGTTTCTTTTTTTTTTTTTCCCCCGGAATTCACTATTCAGAACTAGACTGATCAAGGTTGTTGTTTCTTTTTCCTGGTTTCCAGATCGGCCAGTGAATTATTTATATTTATCATTAATCGATTTGGTGGTGCCTCGTATTTCTTAGTTAATTAATATATATTTTAATTAACAAAGTTTAATTAAAAATTAATCCAATTAAAGTGTAGTCTTAGTTTGCTACAAAAGAGAACCCATTTAAACAAATGAGACAAAAACATTATACTTATACATTTATTTATTGAGGAAAATGGTCCAATATTGCATATTAGTCAGTGGCAAAAATATGTGAACCTTTGCTTTCAGTATCTGGTGTGACCGCCCTGTGCAGCAATAACTGCAACTAATTGTTTCCTGTAACTGTTGATCAGTCGTGCAAACTGGCTTGGAGGAATTTTAGACCATTCCTCCCTACTGAACAGCTTCAGCTCTTGGATGTTGGTGGGTTTCCTCACATTAACTGCTCACTTCAGGTTCTTCCACAACATTTTGATTGGATTAAAGGCAGGACTTTGACTTGGCCATTCCAAAACATTAACTTTATTCTTCTTTAACCATTCTTTGATAGAACGACTTGTGTGCTTAGGGTCATCGTCTTGCTGCATTACCCACCTTCTCTTGAGATTCAGTTCATGGATAGATGTCATGACATTTTCCTTTACAATTTTCTGATATAATTCAGAATTCATTGTTCCACCAATGATGGCAAGCCGTCCTGGTCCAGATGCTGCAAAACAGGCCCAAACCATGATACTACCACCACCATGTTTCACACATGGGATAAGGTTCTTATGCTGGAATGCAGGGTTTTCCTTTCTCCAAACATAATACTTTTCTTTTAAACCAAAAAGTTTTGTTTCGGTCTCTGTATCCAGTATTTTGGTATCCATCCACACAACATTCTTCCAATAGCCTTCTGGCTTGTCCACGTGATCTTTAGCAAACTACAGACGAGCAGCAATGTTCTTTTTGGTGATCAGTGGCTTTTTCCTTGCAACCCTGCCATACACACGATTGTTGTTCAGTGTTCTTCTGATAGTGGACTCATGAACATTAACATTAGAAAATGTGAGAAAGGACGTCAGTTGCTTAGAAGTGACCCTGGGGTCCTTTGTGACCTCACCAACTATTACACATCTTGCTCTTGGAGTGATCTTTGTTGGTCAACCACTCCTGGATAGGGTAACAGTGGTCTTGAATTTTCTCCATTTGTACACAATCTGTCTGACTGTGGAATGGTGGAGTCCAAACTCTTTTGAGATGGTTTTGTAACCTTTTCCAGCCTGACGAGCATCAACAACTCTTTTTCTGAGGTTCTCAGAAATCTCCTTTGTTCGTGCCATGATACACTTCTACAAACATGTGTTATGAAAAGCAGACATTGACAGATCCCTTTTCTTTAAATAAAACAGGGTGCCCACTCACACCTGATTGTCATGCCATTGATTGAAAACACCTGACTCTAATTTCACCTTCAAATTAACTGCTAATCCTAGAGGTTCACATACTTTTGCCACTGACTAATATGCAATATTGGATCATTTTCTTCAATACATAAATTCCATTTCGTTGTGCAAATGTACAAGTACAGTGTGCAATGACAATAAAGTTCATTCATTCATTCAAATGACCGAGTATAATATTTTTGTATCATTTGTTTAACTGGGTTCACTTTGTCTACTTTTAGGACTTGTGTGAATATCTGATGTTGTTTTAGGTCATATTTATGCAGAAATATAGATAATTCTAAAGGGTTCACAAACTTTCAAGCACCACTGTAAATGAAATGATTACTGATAATTGTTTACACGTACTTTGTCTTAGTGAAACTTGGATTAAACCCGATGAATATTTAAATGACTCATCATCTCCTGGAAAAAGTATGTTCAAAACCTTTGTCTTAATGGTTGTGCAGATAGGAGTAGGATCTTTTTGACAAAGATGTATGTGTTATGGCTAAATCTCATTACAAGGCCAGTTATTTTGAAATACTGATTCTCAGTGTGGGTAAGCCATCATAATGTAAGTCAGATTCACAGCTTATCATAATTTACCACCCTGAGTACTTATTCAGAAGTACTTGAGGAATGTACTAATGTTTTTTTCCTGCTTAGTACTTTCAACTTATACTGATTTAATTGTAGGTGATTTTAATATTCACTGTGAAAAGGAGGAATATCCACTTTGAAAATGCCTTTCAATTAATTTTAGAATTCATAATTTAGGATGGACCCATTGCTGCATTCATACCTTAGGACTCACACTAACAGTTGGTTCGATAACCTTGTTATTTTCTCATAAAATAATGTGATCTATGATTTCTATCTCTTAGTATATGCACTACCTGTAACTTTAAAAAAATGCATTTTGCCTTTTAATCACACCAAGCTTACTATTACGTCTGCTACTTTTGTCACAGGCCACTCTGACTTCCGTCCTTTGGAGAGTAAAGGTCAGCATTGCTCCGGTTTTCAGTTCGGAAACGTGTCTGTGATCACGTGCGTTCCTGTCTAATTATGTGCTAATTAGAGTGGCAGCAGATACTCTCTCAGGTATATAAGACACTCCAGAGTTCTAGCAGGTTGCTGCTGCATTGCTTTGCCTCAGCCTCGTGGTGTTGTCAGGGACAGTGGGTAGCTGGCGATTCGTAGATCGTCAGTGATCGTACGGACCAGCAGGTTTGGAGGTAAGGTAGGAGGTAGTGTTATTAGTTTAGGGTCAGAATTTAATACTCGTCCTGGTGTCCGGTAATCCTAATCTCCGTCGCGCCCCAACGCGGCTTTCTGGCTCACTCGCTTTGATAGCGAGTCCCCGTGCTCTCCCTTGCTGCTCCAACCCCGTCGGCTGTCTCGGTTCCCCCTCTCGAGGCGATCGGGGATTTGGCGCCTCCCCCTTGTCATCGCGTTTATTCTGGAGAAGCGCTGTGCGACATCTGTGCCGTCTCGCTTCTCTCTCTATCGCGCTTGGATCCCGCGATCAGCTTCTGTAGAAGACAGGGTCCTTTTTCCTTTCTCTCTGTCAGGAAGAGCGTTCCTGTGTCACCACTCCTAACCCCTCCTGACGATTACGTCATCGCGCTCTCTCTCCCCCCCCCCGCTCTAGTGAGCTGCAGGCTGTGCTCAGCCTGAGGGAGAGAGCGATTGCCTGCTCCTTTGACTTAGAGCTTTATTTCTCGGTTTCAACAGTTAAATTCGCTGTTGCGCGTTTCAGCGCGTAAGGGAACTATTTCCCTGTCCCTTAGTTTATTTGTCAAGTTTCACAGACATCCTTTTTTTGAGTCGTTCCCTAACGGCGCTTTAGTGTGTCCTTATATTACTTCCTAGTCTGGTGTGGCTGTCGCGTCTCTGTGGCGACTGCTGTTAAGTCAGTGAGTCACCAACACTGCAGCCCGGGGTTCGGTCCTCAGCCACCCAGACTCAGGTTGGTTAGTTTCTTTTTCCGTTTATTTTTGGTTATAACTACCATCTGGAGCTAACTGCATTTGGGTCCCTGCCCAGTTATATTTTATTTTTACGGTTCGCCATGCCTTTTAAGGAGAAAAAAGACAACTTTAGCTGCATTTATTAATAACTGACCAAACAACCTTTAAGTCAAGTCAAGTCAGATTTATTTATATAGCGCTTTTTACAATGGAGCATTGTCTCAAAGCAACTTTACAAGTTTAGATTATCTCCTAATAACTACGTCCAATCTCAAATTGAGCAAGCCTAGGGTGACAGTGGAAAGGAAAAACTCCCTAGTTCTAGGAAGAATCCTTGGGAGGACCAAGACTCAAAAAGGGACCCTACCTCCTTGGGCGGCGTAGATGATAAATCTAAGAGCGAACTAAAGTCATGGAGTCAAAGTTTGAAAAGAATGTGAAGTATGCACATCGACATTAAGTGGCCCGGGTATGATGATAAAACACCTACAGTGCCCAGTCAGCTTGAGTATGTAGCCCATGTGACCAGACGTCCTTTTTTTCTTGGGACATTCTCGTATTTCAGCCTATGTCCTGGTGTCCCAACTTATTTTTAAAATATCTACATTTGTCCTTTGTGTCAAAGAAAATGAGTAGCAGAGAATCATTGCCCAAAATGCATGCATTTATTCAAAAGGAATTCAAGTTTCTGTGCACATCTAACCATAAAATTGCCATTCACATTTGTTGATTTTGTAAATGAATATAATTCAACCAATCAGTCGCACTTCACCAACGTGACTTAAAGCCCTCACTCATTATGGCTGATGTAGCTACTGCTGAGATGGCTAAATGAACAAGTATGTTTAACAACCAGCTTAAAAAAAGAGAATATATATTTCTGAGAATACACTCACTGGGAGTGGTTTGCCAGACATGTAGAGCTACGTTTAATTTTGCACGGTAGTAATCAACATATTCAAACAAAAAAGCTGAAAGAAGTGTATATAGTGGTTGCCTTACTATGTATCTGTGATGACATATGCATCTGTGATAGCGTCTTGGGTTGCTACTCAGCGCTCATATCCAAGGCTGGTAATGTGGCTATGCTGTGTTGGGTGTTTAATGAAGAAAGGCATGAGCTAAGTTTCCACATCGACACTACAATAAAATACAATGGTGTGAAAAAGTGTTTGCTCTCTTCCTGATTTCCTATTTTTTTGCATGTTTCTCACACTTAAGTCTTTCGGAACGTCAAACCAATTTAAATATTAGTCAAAGACAACACAAGTAAACACAAAATGCAATTTTTAAATGAAGGTGTTTATTATTAAGGGAGAAAAAAATCCAAACCTACGTGGCCCTGTGTGAAAAAGTGATTGCCTTAGCAACAACAACTGCAACCAAGTATTTGCGATAATTTGCAATGAGTCTTTTACAACGTAAAATAATTCTGGCCCATTTATCTTTGCAGAATTGTTGTAATTCAGCCACATTGGAGGGTTTTCGAGCATGAACGGAGTTTTTAAGGTCATTCCACAGCATCTCAATAGGATTCAGGTCAGGACTTTGACTAGGCCACTCTAAAGTCTTCATTTTGATTTTTCTTCAGCCATTCATAGGTGGACTTGCTGGGGTGTTTTGGATCATTGCCTTGCTGCAGAACCCAAGTTCGTTTTAGCTTGAGGTCACGAACAGATGGCCGGACATTTTCTTTCAGGATTTTTTGATAGACAGCAGAATTCATAGTTCCATTTATCACAGTAAGTCTTCCAGGTCCTGAAGCAGCAAAACAGCCCCAGACCATCACACTACCACCAACATATTTTACTGTTGGTATAATGTTCTTTTTCTGAAATGCCCTGTTACTTTTACGCCAGATGTAATGGGACACACACCTTCCAAAGTGAACAACTTTTGTCTCGTCAGTCCACAGAATGTTTCCCAAAAGTCTTGGGGATCATCAAGATGTGTTCTGGAAAATTTGAGATGAGCTTTAATGTTGTTTTTGCTCAGCAGTGGGTTTTGCCTTGAAATTCTGACATGCAGGCCATTTTTGCCCAGTCTCTTTCTTATGGTGAAGGCATGATCACTAACCTTAACTGAGGCCAGTGAGGCCTTCGGTACTTTGGATGTTGTTGTGGGATCTTTTGTGGGATGAGTTGTCGCTGTGCTCTTGGGGTAATTTTGGTAGGCCGACCACTCCTGGGAAGGTTCACAACTGTTCAATGTCTTCGCCATTTGTGTATAATGGCTCTCACTGTGGTTCGCTGGAGTCCCAAAGCTTTAGAAATGCCTTTACAGACTGATAGATCTCAATTACTTATTTCTCAATTGTTCCTGAATTTTTTTGGGATCTCGTCATGATGTGTAGCTTTTAAGGATCTTTTGGTGTACTTCACTTTGTCAGGCAGGTCATATTTAAGTGATGTCCTGATTAAGAACAGGTTTAGAATGTAAGTGGTAATACAGTATATTGGAGATATTTCAGATTACTTGGGTGCTGGCACGATTGCCCTGTGGATCGCATCATCACCTCAAAGTAACACGGTCCTGTGTTCAATCCCTAGGTGGAGCAGTGTAGGTCCTTTTCGGGTGGAGTCTGCATGAGAATATATATATATATATATATATATATATATATACATACACAGTGGTGCTTGAAAGTTTGTGAACCCTTTACAATTTTCTATATTTCTGCATAAATATGACCGAAAACATCATCAGATTTTCACACAAGTCCTAAAAGTAGATAAAGATAACCCAGTTAAACAAATGAGAAACATGAGAAAAATATTATACTTGGTCATTTATTTATTAATTGAGAAAATGATCCAATATTACATATGAGTGGCAATAGAATGTGGACCTCTAGGATTAGCAGTTAATTTGAAGGTGAAATTAGAGTCAGGTGTTTTCAATCAATGGGATGACGATCAGGTGTGAGTGGGCACCCTGTTTTATTTAAAGAACAAGGATCTATGAAAGTCTGCTCTTCACAACAAATGTTTGTGTAAGTGTATCATGAAATGAACAAAGGAGATTTCTAAGGACCTCAGAAAAAAGAGATGCTGTGCTCATCAGGCTAGAAAAGGTTACAAAACCATCTCAAAAGAGTTTGGACTCCACCAATCCACAGACAGACAGATTGTGTACAAATGGAGAAAATTCAAGACCATTCTTACCCTCCCCAGGAGTGGTCGACCAACAAAGATCACTCCACGAGCAAAGCGTTTAATAGTTGGCGAGGTCACAATGTTAATGTTCATGAGTCCGCCATCAGAAGAACACTGAACAACAATGTTGTGCGTGGCAGGGTTGCAAGAAGAAAGCCACTGCTCGCCAAAAAGAACATTACTGCTCATCTGCAGTTTGCTAAAGATCACATGGACAAGCCAGAAGGCTATGAGAAGAATGTTTTGTGGACGGATGAAACCAAAATAGAACTTTTTGGTTTAAAGAAAACCATAAAGTTTGGAGAAAAGATAACACTGCAATCCCGCATGAGAACTTTATCCCATGTATGAAACATGGTGGTGGTAATATCATGGTTTGGGCCTGTTTTGCAGCATCTGGGCTAGGGCAGCTTGCCATCATTGATGGAGCTATGAATTCTGAATTAGAGTTCTAAAGGAAAATGTCAGGACACCTGTCCATGAACTGAATCTCAAGAGAGGGTGGGAGATGCAGCAAGAAAGCGACCCTAAGTACACAAGTCGTTCTACCAAAGAATGGTTAAAGAAAAATAAAATTAATGTTTTGGAATGGTCAAGTCAAAGTCCTGACCTCAATCCAATCAAAATGTTGCGGAAGGACCTGAAGTGAGCAGTTAATGTGAGAAAACCCACCGACATCCCAGAATTGAAGCTGTTCTACATGGAGGAATGGGCTAAACTTCCTCCAAGTCAGTGTGTAGGACTGATCAACAGTTACAGGAAATGTTTAGTTGCAGTTACTGCTGCACAGGAGGGTCACACCAAGGTTCACATACTTTTGCCACTCACTAATATGTAATATTGGACCTTTTTCCTCAATAAATAAATGACCAAGTTTAATATTTTTGCCTCATTTCCTTAACTTCAGCTTATCACTATTTACCGCCCTCCTGGTCCCTAACTTTTTTCTTGCTTAGTACTGTCAACAGATAAGGCTTTAATTGTAGGTGATTTCAATATTCACTTTGAAAATGAGCAGGATCTACGTAAAATTGCTTTCGAGTCCATCTTAGAGTCCATTGGTATCCCTCAGAATGTGATGGCTCCAACCCACTGCTGTAATCATACTTTACATCTAATATTAACATTTGGTATCAATATAAATAACCTTGATGTTTTCCCGCAAAGTTATTTGATTTCAGATCACTATCTTTTAGTATTTGAGCTATCTCTAATAAAAAAAATCCTTCTGCCTTGCTATCACTCCAAGCGCACTATCACATCTGCTACTCCAGTTGCGTTTATTAAAAACCTACCAGACTTGAAATTTAATACAACTACGGAGATCAATCATCTTGAGTGTGTAAATGACCAAGTAGAATGTGTGCTTCGCTCAACCCTGGACACGATTGCTGCTGCTAGGGTCAAACGCATTAGGGAAAATAGGCTAGCACCATGGTATAATGACCACACCCGTACCTTAAAGCAAAGAACACGGCCTCTAGAGCGCAAGTGGAGACATAGTAAATTGGAGGTGTTTAGGATTCACGGATGAAGCGTCGACCTCCAAGACGAAGGGGCGTTCCGGGTCGAGATGTCTCAGGACGGGAGCATGAGTAAAGGTGGCCTTGAGTGCGCTGAAGGCCTGCTCGGATTCCCGGGACCAGCGGAGAGAGCGAGGCTTACCTTGCAAAAGCGCAGTGAGGGAACTGCGACTGAAATCCCTGATGAAGCGGCGGTAACAGTTTGCGAAACCCAGGAAGCGCTGCAGTTGTTTGATGGAGGTCGGCGTGGGCCAGGCGAGGACGGTGGAGAGCTTAGAGTTGTCCATGGCGACCCCGGAGGGGGTGATCACATAGCCCAGGTAACGCACGGATTGGGAATGAAACTCACATTTCTCTGCCTTTACACGGAGATGGTGAAGACGCAGCCTCTCGAGCACTTGGCGGACATGGGAGACGTGAGCGGAGAAATCCGACGAATACACCAGGATGTCGTCGAGGTAGACTATGACGAAACGGCCCAGCATATCCTGGAGCACATCGTTCACGAATGCCTGGAAGAATGAAGGGGCGTTCGCCAGGCCAAAGGGCATTACCAGGTATTCGTAGTGGCCGCTGCTGGTGCTGAATGCGGTCTTCCACTCGTTGCCCTCCCTGACACGGACCAGGTTGTATGCATTTCTGAGGTCCAGTTTGGTGTACCAGCGATGCGGAGGAAGAGGAGGAGGCGAGCTGGATGCGAAGATGGAGGCCACGTCTCTGTATTGGTCGGGCACGTTGTCCAGTAGGAGTGCGGAATCCGAGAGAGGAAGTGCGTTGACCTGCAGAGCGGGACGGAGCAAACAATGGTCCTGGCACCACGGAGACCAGCGGGTGAGTTCATGGGCGGACCACGAGATGAGTGGGTCATGGCGGCAAAGCCAGGGAAACCCCAGGATGACTGGATAGGTGAGGGAGTCCACGGGAAGCAGAGAGATGGACTCCTGGTGGGTGGCGCCGGTGAGCAGGCAGAGAGGAGCGGTGGTGCGGGTGAGCAGTCCTGGTCTGAGCGGACGGCCGTCGGCCGCCATGATCTGGCGTCCGGCTGTGAGTGTAACACAGTGGATCTTCCATTCGGTGACAAGGCGGGCGGCGATGGAGTTCCCCTGGGCGCCGGAGTCGATCAATGCTGTGAGAGAAACGTCAGTGTGAGCGAGTCGCAGGAGCACAGGTAGCGTAAACGAAGAGTCAAGACAGAATCGACTCACCCGAGGTGAACGTGCCGGGTCCCTGGCACGTGTGTGGTCTGACCCAGTGGGTGGAGCGAGGTCACAGGCAGGACGGAGATGGCGGTCAGAACCGCAATAACAGCAGAGACCCTGCTCGAAGCGACGGCGGCGTTCTTTGGAGGACAGATGTGTGCGGGCGATCTCTATGGGCTCAGACGGAGGCGAGGGATCACGAGAGGCAGAAGGAGAGGCCGGTGGAGCGGGACGAGGTGCGGAGGTCGTCCGGGGAGCGAGAAGTTGGTCGAGACGGATGGTGAGAGTGATGAGCTCCTCCAGGGATAGGTTGAGGTCACGCCCAGCCAGTTCTCTCCTGAGATCGGGACGCAGACCTTGGTGGAAGGCAGAGAGAAGAGCAGGAGTGTTCCATCCACTTTGTGCCGCCAGGGTGCGGAAGTGAAGGGCATAGTCGGCGGCAGGGCGACGGCCCTGGAGTGAGCAGGACTTTACTGGTGGTGCGTCCCTCGCGAGGATGCTGGAAGACCGCGCGGAAAGCGGTCAGAAAGCGACCGTAACTGCTGGCCTCCTCACCTTGTTGGTTCCAGATGGCGGTGGCCCAATCCAAGGCTCGACCGGAGAGGAGGGAAACCACCAGGGCGATGTGGGCTGCGTCGGATTCCGGTGGTGAGTGAGTGAAGTAGAGCTCACACTGAAGGAGGAAGCCTTCACAGCGCTCCGGATCACCGTCGTATTGACCTGGCAGGGCGATTCTGTAGGCGGACTGTGGGAGCCTTGGTGGGCTGGGAGGAAGCGGAACTGAGGCCGGAGGCACCGCGGGAGCGGCGGTGGCGGGCGGCGTTAGCTGTAACACATGCTGAGAGAGCTCACTGACAGAGGGGACTAGCGCGTTGAGTGAGCGTTGGTTATCCACCAGCAGGGAAACCACTTGAGCCACTTCCTGAATCTGGGAGCGGAGTTCGGCGAGTTGCTCCGCTGTGGTTGAGGCAAGGTCGGGACCAGTAGCCGTTGTCTCCATGTTTACGGCTACACAAACTGTAACGCCGATGGAAGATGGGAGACAGACGCAGGCAGTGGAGTACAAAAAGGAGGCTTTTATTATTCTTATGAACTGCGATGGGGATGCAGGAGCTACGAGAGCAGGTAGGTACCTTTGTGTGTAGCGTCCGAGGTTTGACTGAGGGGTGCTTATGTGTGGTGGAGTGGATAGGCCGGGAATGAGAACAGGTGCGGGTAATCAGTAGGCGGGCGAGGAAGAGCGAGGCAGGTTGCGTGAAACGGGAGCGGCGCTTGACGGGGGCGTGACAGGATTGCTTGGAGGGACAGCATGGCAGAGTATAAGCATGCCCTTACTAAAGCTAAAGCTGCATACTTCTCCTCAATCATAAGAAAAATAAGAATAATCCAAGATTTCTCTTTAATACAGTCTGCAAATTAACAGAAAATCCTACAGAAAATGACTCTCCCGTTCTGTGTAATTTTAACAGTATTGATTTCATGACTTTCTTTAATGATAACATAGAAAACATTAGGCATAAACTCGATGATCATCACATCAAACTACTCAGCAACCTTCCAGATGCAGCACTAATGAAGACATCTGTTCAGTTGGCTGTAAATCAAGATTAGAATCTTTTACCCCAATTACTAATCTAACTATCCAATTACTAACTATCCGCACTGATCAGCTCGTCTAAGTCATCAACATGTTTATTAGATCCAATTCCTACATGTTTACTTAAAGAAATAATACCTAGTATTATAGAGCCACTGTTAGTTATTTTAAATACATCCCTTACCTTTGGTTATGTGTCCAAATCCTTTAACTTTGCCATTATCAAACCACTGATGAAAAAAAGCCGCTCTTGACTCTTGTGTGATCTCTAATTACAGACCAATTTCAAATCTACCGTTTCTGTCCAAAATCTTAGAAAAAGCCATCTATCAGCAGCTCTGCAGTTACCTCCAAAGAAATGATATTTACGAAACATTTCATTCTTACTTCAGTCCCCATCATAGTACTGAAACAGCATTAATTATGGTACTAAATGACTTGTTAATGTCCTCAGATAAGGGATGTGTTTCTTTTCCGCACAAGGAGGTTGGGTCCCTTTTTGAGTCTTGGTTTCTTCCTATAACACTCAGGGAGTTTTTCCTTACCACTGTCGCCCTAGGCTTGCTCAATTTGGGATTGGACATAGTTAATAGGAGATAATCTAAACTTGTAAAGTTGCTTTGAGACAATGCTCCATTGTAAAAAGCGCTATAAAAAAAAGATCTGACTTGACTTGATTTGACTTGACTTTTCTTGTTCTGTTAGATTTAAGTGCAGCATTTGACACTATAGATCATGTTGTGTTACTAAACAGACTAGAAAATACTGTAGGTATTAAGGGATTAGCACTTTCTTGGTTTAAATCCTACTTAACCGACCGGTACCAGTTTGTTCATATAAATAATCTAAGCTCTCAAAGTATGGCGTGCCTCAGGGGTCAGTGCTTGGCCCACTTTTATTTACTCTGTTCTCACTAGGCTCAGTTATTCGTAAACATGGCATTAGTTTCCACTGATATGCAGATGATACACAGCTGTACATATCGGCCAAACCAAATGACCGCCTTACAATCAACAAAATTAAAGATTGTGTAAAGGAAATAAAAGATTAGATGTTATAAAATGTTCTCTTACTTAACTCAGATAAAACTGAGGTTCTATTAGTGGGACCCAAAATTGTGAGAGACAGGTTGGCTACATTTATCCTAAATCTAGATAGCTGTAAAGTATTGCCCAGTCCGTCTGTAAAAAACTTAGGTGTCACATTTGATTCAGATCTCTCCTTGGATGCGCACATTAGCAGCATCACTCGAATTGCTTTCTTTCAGTTACGTAATATCGTTAAACGTAGAAATATACTCTCTTTTAATGAGGCAGAGAAACTGGTTCTTGCGTTTATAGCCTCAAGGTTGGATTACTGTAATGCCTTACTTACTGGATGCTCCAGTAAATCTATAAACTTCAATTAGTTCAGAATGCAGCCACCCAAGTGCTAACTTGAATTAGAATATTTGATCATATCACTCCTGTTCTATCATCACTACACTGGTTACCAGTTAAATTCCGCATTGATTACAAAATACTTCTTATAACTTATAAAGCCCTACATGGCCTGGCACCACATTATCTGAGTGAACTCTTAGAATCTTACAATCCAGCTCGTCTACTTCGTTCGCAGGGTGCAGGACTTTTTTTTAGTTTTTAGAATTAGAAAAGTCACAGCAGGGGGAAAGGCTTTCTAATACATGGCCCCCA
Source organism: Ancistrus triradiatus (assembly GCA_025084515.1). NCBI lineage: Eukaryota > Metazoa > Chordata > Actinopteri > Siluriformes > Loricariidae > Ancistrus > Ancistrus triradiatus. Next base: position 70,943 of record JAJAGP010002569.1, read on the forward strand.
ACTATGGAATATACTTCCCACTTTCGTTCAAGACCAAAATTTTAAGTCTAGGCTAAAGACATACTTTTTTGCGCAGGCTTTTGACTACATTTAGACCCGGATGCATGGCTTGAGTCACTGGGGCCGGATTTGGGAGTCATTTCTGGCCTGCCTGCCTCATCCATTAGCCAGGAGTGCTGGGTGAGCGGTCTGGCTGAACTGGGCTTCAGTCCTCTTGATCTTGACTCATGCATCCTTGCCTTAGACTAAGCGCAGAGCTGGGGTTTCATAGTCAAAGAGCCTTATGGTGATCAGAGACGTTGTGTTGCTGTCTTCTACCTCCCGTGGGGTTTCCGATGTCTCGTGTGATCCCTCTTGGCTGTGCTACCTACCAGTTCTCCTCTTTCTAGCTATGCTGCTATAGCTAATGCTGCCGGGGTCTCATGCTACTCATGGCATCAGTGATTGTTAACAGACACTGTGCTCTTAATCAATAACTAATTACATTTTCTGTTTTCTCTCCGAGCTGTGTTCCAGCCCCACAGATGATGTTCATCCTTTGCAGCTTCACTCAAGCTTCTTCTGTCATAAGCTCCAGCCCCATCATACCCAGGCCACTTAATGCCTATGTGCATATTTTACATTTAATTTGAAGTATGACTCCATGACTTTAGTTTCATTCATAGATTTATCATCTACGCCGCCCAAGGAGGTTGGGTCCCTTTTTGAGTCTTGGTCCTCCCAAGGTTTCTTCCTCATAACACTCAGGGAGTTTTTCCTTGCCACTGTTGCCCTAGGTTTGCTCAATTTGGGATTGGACGTAAATGTTAACAGATAATCTAAACTTGTAAAGTTGCTTTGAGACAATGCTTCATTGTAAAAAGTGCTATATAAATAGATGTGACTTGACTTGACTTTAACTGGCTTCTCTTTAGGTAATTTTAGGACTTGTGAGAAAATCTGATGATGCTTTAGGTCATGTTTATGCAGAAATATAGAAAATTCTAAAGGGTTCACAAACTTTCAAGCACCACTGTACATGTCCTCCATGTGTCTGCATGGGTCTCCCACATTCCAAAGACATGTGGGTTAGGGTAATTGGTGTTTCCAAAGTGCCCATAGTGTGTGTGTGTGAGTGTATGTTCCCTACGATGGATTAGTGCCCTGGCTAGGGTTGTTCCTGCCTTGCACCCTGTGCAGCCGGCTAGGCACTGGCTTTCTCGTGACCCTGACTAGGATCAAGTGGATAAAAGGATGAATGAATGAACAAGATGACAGACAATGTTTCAGCAATATTTCATGTTTCAAAAAGGTTAGTAAACTTAGTAAACACAGGCATTTTATTTTTTTATTGGATTTTTTCCTGTATATCCTGGATTTTTTTTCTCACTTTGTCTCACACAGTTGAAGTGCACCTATGTTAAAAATTACAGACCTCTCTCATCTTTCTAAGAGTACTTTTTTGCCTCACTGTATGTGTGTGTGTGTGTATATATATATATATATATATATATATATATATATATATATATATATATATATATATATATATACGTATATATATATATATATATGTACTACGGCAAGCCAAACAGGATTTAGTTATTTTATTTATTTATTTATTTATATATATATATATATATATATATATATATATATATATATATATATAGAGAGAGAGAGAGAGAGATAGAGAGAGAGAGAGAGAGAGAGAGAGAGAGAGAGAGAGAGAGAGAATGAACAGCTAAAAATGACAAGACAGTGTTAAAATAAGGTTTTGTGTAGTTTTTTTTATTTACATAAAGAAACCATATTGCATTTTACAAATCCATGTGAACCTGTAAATAAAAAAGACTTTGCAACTATAAAAAAAGAGTGGGAGCCAAAAGAATAGAAAATCAACACAGGTTCAAGTTACCCTCCATCAGTTCTGAAAGCTATCACAGATATAATTTTGTCTAATAGGCAGTTATTTACATACTGTGTATTATGTGTAGGCATTTTCTGATTTGTGAAAGCTTTCACAGATATAACTTTGTCTCATAAATTGTTGTAATGATATTATTTATTACTTTTAGGCATAATCTGATTTTACATATATAATTTTGTCTAATAAATATTTATTATGAAGTTTTTTTTTTTTATATTTAATCTGATTTATGAAAGCTTTCACAGATAAAATTTAGTACAAAAAGCATTTATTTATATAATATTTATTACTTTTAGGCATTTTCAGATTTGTGAAAGCTTGTGTCATGTCCAGTAAGCGGTTGTTGTAATACGTTTACTGTGAAATCGTAATTTATTGCTCATATGTCCAGGAAACACAGAGCGTGTTCAGTGAATAGCATAAGTGACATGTACAGGGAAACTATTCCTCAGTCTTCTGCTGCCATTGCATGTGAAAATGCTCCCCAAGGCTCAAATGATGCGCCAACAATTGAAAGCACTGAATTTCCACAGAATTTCGATGATGCCTTTCTTAGGAATGTATGTGTATTCTACCCAAAATTGCAAGGGAAGCTGCTACTTCCAGCTTCAACAATTCAGACGATTGTTGAAGAGATGCAAAATGTACATGAGTTGGGACAGTACTACACCTTAAGTAAACTACGTTTACTTTTAAAAAATTTTATGTGTCTAACAGTTGATGCAATTGCTAAAATATGTGATTGTGTAAAGGATTCAGATCTCTTCTCTGCCTGTCATCAGGGACCACTGAGAACAACATATTCAAGAGACCAGGCAGTCAAAAAGATATTCAAATACATAGTCTAAAAGAGTACCATTAGGAAGAAATGAAAACATGACACAAATGTTTGCATACTATGTACCTGTGATCCAAACGTTAAATAGCTTATTAAAATCAGAATTATGGAAGAATTCAATGTCACAACTGTCATGTGAAGCAGACTCGGATGATTTTTGTGACATAAGTGATGGACAAAACTTTAAGTCCAACCAGTTCTTCATTGACAATCCAGGTTGCCTGAAGCTAGTCCTCTACCAGGATGCTTTTGAAATGGTCAATCCCCTTGGCTCCGCTAAGAAATAACACAAAGTTGTTGCAGTCTATCTTTCTGTGGCAAATTTACCTGCTCATATGTGGTCCAATACTGATCATACTCTGCTCAAAAAAATTAAGGGAACATTCAAATAACACATCCTAGATCTGAATGAATGAAAGATTATCATTGAATACTTTATTCTGTACAAAGTTGAATGTGCTGACAACAAAATCACACAAAAATCATCAATAGAAATCAAATTTATTAACCAATGGAGACCTGGATTTGGAGTCACACACAAAATTAAAGTGGAAAAACACACTACAGGCTGATCCAACTTTGATGTAATGTCCTTAAAACAAGTCAAAATGAGGCTCGGTATTGTATGTGGCCTCCACGTGCCTGTATGTCCTCCTTACAATGCCTGGGCATGCTCCTGATGAGGTGGCGGAGGGTCTCCTGAGGGATCTCCTCCCAGACCTGGACTAAAGCATCCGCCAACTCCTGGACAGTTTGTGGTGCAACGTGACGTTGGTGGATGGAGCAAGACATGATGTCCCAGATGTGCTCAATCGGATTCAGGCCACATGAGGTCTAGCATTGTCCTGCATTAGGAGGAACCCAGGGCCAACCGCACCAGCATATGGTCTCACAAGGAGTCTGAGGATCTCATCTCGGTACCTAATGGCAGTCAGGCTACCTCTGGCGAGCACATGGAGGGCTGTGCAGCCCTCCAAAGAAATTCCACCCCACACCATTACTGACCCACTGCCAAACCGGCAAACCATGCTGAAGGATGTTGCAGGCAGCAGATCACTCTCCACGGCGTCGCCAGACTCTGTCACATCTGTCACATGTGCTCAGTGTGGACCTGCTTTCATCTGTGAAGGGCACAGGGTGCCAGTGGCGAATTTGCCAATCATGGTGTTCTTGGGCAAATGCCAAGCATCCTGCACGGTGTTGGGCTGTGAGCACAACCCCCATCTGTGGATGTCGAGCCCTCATACCATCCTCATGGAGTTGGTTTCTAACCGTTTGTGCAGACAAATGCACATTTGTGGCCTGCTGGAGGTCATTTTGCAGGCCTCTGGCAGTGCTCCTCCTGTTCCTCCTTGCACAAAGGTGGAGGTAGCGGTCCTGCTGCTGGGTTGTTGCCCTCCTACGGCCTCCTCCACATCTCTTGGTGTACTGGCCTGTCTCCTGGTAGCGCCTCCAGCCTCTGGACACGACGCTCACAGACACAACAAACCTTCTTGCCACAGCTCGCATTGATGTGCCATCATGGATGAGCTGCACTACCTGAGCCACTTGTGTGGATTGTAGAGTCCGTCTCATGCTACCACGAGTGTGAAAGCACCACCAACATTCAAAAGTGACCAAAACATTAGCCAGAAAGCATAGGTACTGAGAAGTGGTATGTCGTCCCCACCTGCAGAACCACTCCTTTGTTGAGTGTGTCTTGCTAATTGCCAATAATTTCCACCTGTTGTCTATTCCATTTGCACAACAGCATGTGAAATTGATTGTTAATCAGTGTTGCTTCTTAAGTGGACAGTTTGATTTCACAGAAATTTGATTTACTTGGAGTTATATTGTGTTGTTTAAGTGTTCCCTTTATTTTTTTGAGCAATTGTCTTATTGTGTGGAGAGAATGACCTAAAACGATTTGGAAGTCCCAGATGAAAGAAATTCTCTAAATAAGATCTTATGTTTGTCTCCTTTACATAGACATAATTAAGACATGTTTGAGATCAATGTGAGATTTAAGCTTTTTTCTCCTATTTCTGAAATTTGTCTCCTGAGAAATAACGCTTGAATTTTCTAAATATAATTTCTTAGATTCTTCTTAAGTTTATCTTAAGTTCATCTCACCTCAGATTCATCTATTCATGCAAAAACATGAGAAACATTTGAGATCTAAAATCAAACTTATAGTTGTCTCAGAAGACTTAACTGTTTTGCATCTCATCCAAGACTTATGATACTATTTACATAAGAAACATTTATGATCTCAAAATTGGATTTTTTAGGTCTCTTCTAACAAGTTAAAGTTCATCTTATTGTTGACTCATAACAAGAAATCCATAAGAAACAGCGAATTCCCAATTTTCTGAATATACCTTGATAAACTTATCTGTCAGTACTAATACTCAAATCTATTTATTTTGAGAAAGTAATTCTAAATAAAATTCACAATACAATACAATTCAAATCTCCATATGTGTATGTTAAGGTACACAATTTTATTTTCTGCACAATTTACTTTTACTTAGAGGTGTAGATAAGGCAACAATAAAAGGCAAAAATACAATTTCATATATTTGCTTCCATGTTCTATCAGAGCCAATTCTATTCAGTTGCTCTTCATGCTTGTCTTACTTTTCACCTTATTTGGTTGTCCGGTGTACTGCCTGTGTGTTGCCATTATTTCTGTCTTTTTTTTTTACCTTGCTTATTTGTGAACTCGCATACACAAGGAAACCTGGGGGTGGAATGAGGAAGTGCAGGAGGTTATTCAGAGAAAGAGGTCAGCAAAGAATAAATGGGACAGGGACAGAACTAAAGAGAATAGGCAGGAGTAAAAGGAGACGCGGCACAGGGCAAAGAGGGAGGTAGCAAAGGCCAAGCAGAAGGCCTATGATGAGTTATATGAAAGGTTAGACAGTAGGGAAGGAGAGAAGGAGTTGTATCTGCTGGCGAGACAGACAGATAGAGCTGGAAAGGATGTGCAGCATGTCAGGGTGATCAAGGATAGAAATGAAAATGTACTGTCATGTGAGGAGAAGGTAAGAGAAAGATGGAAGGAGTATTTTGAGGAGTTGATGAATGTAGAAAATGAAAGGGAAAGAAGGTTGGATGGTGTAGAAATTGGGGAACAGGATGTAGCAAAGATTAGCAAGGACGAAGTGAGGAAAGCTTTGAAAAGGATGAAGAACGGAAAGGCAGTGGGACCTGATGACATACCAGTTGAGGTATGAAAAAGTCTAGGAAAGCTGGGAGTGGTGTTTTTGACTAGATTATTCAATGGAATTCTGGTGAATGAGAGTATGCCGGTGGAATGGAGGAAAAGTTTACTTTTTAAAGTTTACGATTTTTAAGCAGAAGGGTGATGTACAGAGTTGTGGTTCTTACAGGGGCATAAAGTTGATGAGCCACACAGTGAAGGTTTGGGAGAGAGTTGTGGAAGCTAGACTCAGACAGGAGATGACAATGTGTGAACAACAGTATGGTTTCATGCCAAGGAAGAGCACCATGGATGCGATTTTTGCTTTGAGACTGCTGATGGAGAAGCATAGATATGGTCAGAAAGAGCTACAATCCGTCTTTGTGGATTTGGAGAAAGCTATGACAGGGTGCCAAGGGAGGAACTGTGGTGGTGTATGAGGAAGTCTCGAATGGCTGAAAAGTACGTTAGATTAGTGCAGGACATGTATGAGAACAGCGTGACAGCAGTGAGATGTGCTGTAGGAGTGACAGATAGCTTCAAGGTAGAGGTGGGACTGCATCAAGGATCGGCCCTGAGTCCCTTCTTATTTGCTCTGGTGATGGACAGACTAACAGTTGAGGTCAGGCAGGAATCGCCGTGGACTATGATGTTTGCAGACGACATTGTAATCTGTTGTCAGAACAGGGAACAGGTAGAAAAGAACTTGGAGAGGTGGAGGTATAATCTGGAAAGGAGAGGAATGAAAGTCAACTGTAGTAAGACAGAATACATGTGTGTAAATGAAAGGGAGGCAGGTGGAACAGTCAGGCTACAGGGATCAGTGGTCACAAAGGTGCAGGAGTTCAGGTACCTGGGATCAACTGTCCAAGGAAATGGGGAGTGCGGAAAGGAGGGGAAGAAGAGAGTAAAGGCAGGATGGAGTGGGTGGAGAAGAGTGTCAGGAGTGCTGTGTGACAAAAGGGTCGCAGCATAAGTGAAAGGAAAGATTTATAAGAGAGTAGTGAGACCAGCCTTGTTGTATGGCTTAGAGACAGTGGCACTGATAAAGAGACAGGAAGCAGAGCTGGAGGTGGCAGAACTTAAGATGTCATCAGATCATCAGAGGGACAGCACAGGTTGGAAAATTGGGAGACAAAATTCGAGAGGGAAGACTGAGATGGTTTGGACATGTGCAGAGGAGGGATAGTGGATATATTGGTAGGAGGATGTTGGAGATGGAGCTGCCAGGCAAGAGACGGAGAGGAAGACCAAAGAGGAGTTATTTGGTTGTGGTGAATGAAGATATGAAGGGAGTTGGGGTGAGAGTAGAGGACGTGGAGGACAGGGTGAGGTGGAAACGTTTAACTCGCTGTGGCGAATCCTGATAAAGGGAGAAGCCGAAAGAAGAAGAAGAAGAAGAAGACCTTGCTTATTTGTCTTGCGTATAGCTTGTCTGTCACAATTATTTTGTCTATATGCTGTTATTTTTGTAATTAAAAATAAATGTATTCTATTTATAATCAAACCTGTGAAGAATAGTTCAAAACGGCTTAAACTATTAAAGTCCACACAACGAACTGGCAAGCTTTAAATCTAATGGCCTAAAGACAACACGAAGCATCTGACGCAATGCCCTCCATTTGGCTACTGGTTAAAACCATCTAATTAGCATACTGTGATAACAAACATGGCGGATGCTATGGCTGTTGTGGAAAAGCGATTTTCTTAGCTATTGGTAATTAAATACTTCCTCAATACAGTCCTCAATTTCACAATGGAGTTGACTGTCAGGGTCACCAGATGGTAACTAAGCCGGCGCTACCCCCGAGCGTCGGTTAGTGGGTGCGACCTCTAACAGTTTCCTAAATACCATTACTTTGGAGGTAACTGCAGAGCTGCTGATAGATGGCTTTTTCTGAGATATTGGAAGGAAAAGGTAGATTTGAAATGAGTGTATAATTAGATATCACACAAGGGTCAAGATTGGCTATTTTAATCAGTGGTTTAATAACAGCCCACTTAAAGGATTTGGGCACATAACCAAAGGTAAGGGATGAATTTAAAGTAATTAGCAGTGGCTTTATAATACTAGCTATCACTTCTAAAATGTAAAATGTAAAAATGTAGGAATTGGATGTATTACACACATTGATGACTTAGATGAGCTGATCATGTTCAAACAGGGGTTGCGACCCGAACTTCAAGCTGAAATGGCGGTTAAGAGTGCCTCTATGACATTGGATGCCTATACTCGCCACACCATTGCCCTGGATAACCTTGTGTGGGATAAGAGTAGTATCCTTGAACCTAACCAATGTCATGAACCTGCTGTGCTAAAAGAAGTTGAACCAGAACTAATGGAACTCGACTGGGCTCACATTACAAAAGGGGAACGACAAAGGAGGCTTTTGGGGAGACTTTGTCTTTACTGCAGAGAATCAGGGAAGAGCCCTTAAACTGAGAATGTCACCACAATCCCGAGCTGCTACAGAGACCTGGCCGAGGTGTTTTCTAAAGGGGGCACCAGCAAGCTACCCCTGCACCAACTGAGAGACTGCGCCATAGAACTTTTGCCAGGCACTACACCCCCGAAGAGTCGATCTACCCACTGTGACGATCAGAAAGTGAGGCATTAGATAATTATGTGGAGGAGGTGTTAAAGAAAGGGTACATACATCCTTCCACCTCCACAGCTGCATCAAGTTTTTTCGTGCAGAAGAAAGATGGCTTCATGGTAAAATATAAATATCCATTACCGCTCATGCCGGCAGCGTTAGAACAAATATGAGGTGCCGCGTTATTCACAAAAGTAGACCAGAGAAGTGCATATAACTTAATTCGAATTAGAGAAGGTGATGAATGGAAGACATCCTTCATCACCACAAGGGGGCATTATGAATACTTGGTCATGCCCTACGGGGTAGCTAATGCCCCCTCGGTGTTTTAGGCATTTAGAAATGAAGTGTTGCACGATATGATAGATCGATGGGTGATTGTATTTATCGACTATATATTATTATACTCTGAAAACCTGGAACAATGCATCATACAAGTAAAACAGGTCTGGGAGCATCTACAGTAGCACCATTTGTTTGTTAAGGCAGAAAAATGCGCTTTTCATTTGTCCTCAGTGTCTTTCTTGGGGTACATTATTGATCAGACGGGGGTGCGCATGGAGGACAACAAGGTCAAAGCAGTGTTAAAATGGCAAAGACCCTCAACGATTAAGGAGTTGCAACAATGTTGGGGGTTCGCAAATATTTAGCGACATTTCATTTGGGGGTTCAGCACTGTCGCAGTACCACTTACCTCATTGCTCAAGGGAAAGGGCAAAAGATTAGAATGGTCCAACAAAGCTGAGGAGGTATTTAGGTTGTTAAAATCTTGGTTTGGGTCATCTCCCATTCTAAAACACCCCAACCCAGAACTCCCCTTCGTGGTAGAGGTTGACGCATCAGAATCGGGCATGGGCGCCGTCTGGTCACAACAGGTAGGTTCTCCATCTAAACTTCACCCATGTGAAGTTTTCCCGCAAATTCAGCCCAGCAGAGCGCAATTATGATTTGGGAAAAATGGAGCTCCTGGCTATAAAACTGGCATTTGAGGAGTGGTGTCACTGGTTAGAAGAGGCCAAATATCCCTTTGTGGTCCATACAGTCGGTGTAAGAATCTATACAAGTATTTGAGGGTGGACCAGAGATTCAATTCTCACCAAGAAAGATTGGCATTGGGCATTATTTTTCATTATAGTTTTGACTTTTCTGTTTTCTGTTGCCCAGGATCAAAGATTGGAAAAGCTTACACCCTATCTCGCCTTTGGGAGGCAGAACATGAGAGGAACTCGCCATCCACCATCCTGAGACCGTGTTGAAGTTAATCCTCAGCGATCACTTCACATGTTCGTTGAATTCACAGCAAGAAAAGAGACCAGAGTAAGGTTCCAGGCCGATCGCTGTTTATTCAGCAGATCTGGGGAAGTTAGCCCGCACCATATGCCAGCCAAGTTCCAACACATCAACATTTTCACACAGCTTTTATACTCTCCTCTTTCCCTCAGTAGCTTTCCAATCACATACAATGCAAGCCCCCTCCCCTCAATGGTTTATTCTACAATTACCCAAATTGGGGGTTGCTCATAGTTCTGTGTCTTGAACAACAGGATGTTTGAAGTTAATTATCTTTTACTGGGGTGGGGTTGCAGCTGCAGGTGAGTGTAACAATAAAACTCACATCCTACTTCAGCACATTCCATTCTTATCTACTTCCTTAATTGTGGCAGTTCACCTCGCGAGTTTGGAAGGAGTTTTGTAAGAGCCTAGATATAACGTAAAGTGTGGCTAAAAAGTATTTTATATGCTCAGAAGAACTCGCTGAGAAGTGCATCCACTAAACTAACCCCCTTCCATTGTATCTTAAGCTACCAACCGCCCCTCTTCCTGTGGTCCGGTTCCGGCAGGTCCCTGCGGTGGACGAATGGTTGTGATGAAGTGAGCAAATCTGGGAGAAGCCGCATGTCCTGGTGCGGGTGCCTAGTCTTCGGGCTGTCCACTAGCTCAAACTACTGAGTAAGACACTCAGTCCCCAGTTTGTGGGGCCTTTTGGAGTACTCAAACAAGTAAATAAGGTAACTTATTACTTAGAATTACCAGCATCATACAGAATTGTTTCCACCTTCCATGTCTCATTAAGACCAAGATGGCGGCGCGAGCACATCGCGAAACCTTGCGCCTCTACCAGATTTTGCGATTTTGCAGTATTTTACTCATGATTTTGAGTCTGTTCAAACAGAACAGCTCTGCTTTATCATCCTACACCTGACAGGAACTTTTGGACATTGGGTTACGTTACTCCGATAGTTTTATCACCAATCTTCGGCACATCCCAGCAGAGATCCTCGGAACAAGGGACGCTACGCACCCCACCCAGCCGGGCGGAAGTGAAAACAGGCGGCGATCGTAAACACAGGCATGGAAAGCGAGGAGGAGTGAATGCTAGGCTAAAGCTAACACCGCACCTGCTCCCACTACCCAGCATTTTCCTTGCTAATGTGTGGTCTTTGGTGAATAAAATGGACGAGATACGACTTCGCATCACCCACAGTAAGAGACTTATGGATTGTAATGTCATGATCTTCACAGAAACGTGGTTAAATGGCAACATACCCGACAATGCTATCAAGCTAGCTGGATGCTACACACTCCGGGCAGATAGAACGGCAGAAGACTCCGTGAAGACCACAGGTGGTGGATTGTGCATTTATATTAATAAGGCTTGGTGCACACACGTTACCATTGTCGAGAGACACTGCTCAGCTAATCTTGAATTTCTCATGATTAAGTGTAGGCCCTTTTGTCTGCCAAGGGAGTTCACTTCCACCATCATGACTGCTGTGTATATCCCACCAGATGCCAATGCCAACTTGGCTATAAATGAACTTTATACAGTCATTAGCAAACAGCAGACTGCTCAGCCGAAGGCTGCTTTCATAGTTGCTGGTGATTTTAATCACTCAAACTTAAAGACAGTGCTTCCAAAATTTCTCAGCATGTCTCCTGTACCACAAGAGGAAACAAAACTTTGGATCATGTTTACATTAACATTGCTGGAGCTTACACCGTGACCCCCCTCCCCTCCCCCACCTGGGACAGTCAGACCACCTTTCTTTGTTTCTCATTTCTAAGAACTCCCCACTAATCCAACGTGTGAAACCATCAATAAAAACCATCAAAGTGTGGCCAGCGGAGGCAGACTCTATTCTTCAGGACAAGTTCCAATACACAGACTGGAGTATGTTTGCTTCACAGGCTACTTATGGCTCCCACAAGGACATAAACACTCTGTGCTAGACTACATCAAGACCAACATTGACAGTGTTACTTCACAGAAACAGATCACCATGTACCCAAATCAGAATCCATGGATGAACAAGGAGTTGCGTCTTCTGCTGAAAGCCAGAGATATCACTTTCAAATCAGGGGACGCACAAGCCTACAGCATATCCAGAGCAAATCTGAGAAGGGGCATCAAAAAAGCCAAGCACTGCTACAAGCTCAAAGTAGAGGATCACTTCACCAACTACAATCCCCAGCGTATGTGGCAGGGCATACAGGCCATCAGTGAATACAAGGCCAGCAACTCCACCCAGATTACTGCAAACGTCTCTTTCCTGAACGAGCTGAATGACTTCTACGCTCACTTCGACAGGAACAACGAAGACATGGTTACCAACACCAGACCCTCTGCAGATCTCCAGCCCCTCAAACTCACCTCCACAGATGTCTACACTGCACTGAGCAGGGTTAATGCACACAAGGCTGCTGGCCCTGATGGCATACCTGGGCGTGTGCTGAGACCATGTGCGGAGCAGCTCACTGGAGTTTTCACGGATATCTTCAACCTGTCCCTCATCCAGGCAGCTGTACCAACATGCCTCAAATCCACATCCATCAGACCAGTACAGAAACACTCCAACCCGATGTGCCTTATTAACTATCGCCCTATAGCACTCACACCCATCATTATGAAGTGCTTTGAACGGCTGGTCTTGGCACAACTGAAGAACTGCCTTCCACCTACACTGGACCCATATCAATTTGCATACCGCAGCAATAGGAGCACAGAGGATGCAATTTCCTTCGTGCTACATTCTGTGCTGTCACATCTGGACAACAAAAATACTTGCGCACGAATGCTGTTTGTTGATTTCAGTTCAGCGTTTAACACTGTAATCCCTGCCAAGTTATTCACTAAACTTGCAGATCTGGGCATTAATTCCTCCCTCCGTTACTGGATCAATGACTTTCTGACCAACAGATCTCAACATGTTAGGTCAGGCCACACTCACTCCACCACCATAACACTCAACACAGGTGTGCCACAGGGCTGTGTCCTGAGTCCGTATCTCTACTCCCTCTTCACTCACAACTGCGGGACTGTTCAGGAATCCAACTCCATGATCAAGTTTGCTGATGACATCACAGTGATTGGCCTCATTAGCAACAATGATGAGACAGCCTACAGAAAGGAAGTGGAGCATCTGACCTTGTGGTGTGCTGACAACAACCTGCTTCTCAACACCAATAAAACAAAAGGACTCATTGTAGACTTCAGGAAGGAGAAAGGTGACACACAAGACCCCATCTACATCTGCGGGATGGCTGTTAAACGTGTTGCCAGCTTCAAGTTCCTGGGACTACACATATCTGAGGACCTGTCCTGGGCCACCAACACCTCCAGTCTGGTCAAGAAGCCTCACCAGCATCTCTTTTTTTTGAGAACACTGGGAAAACTACACCTGTCCCCAGCCATCCTTGTGAACTTCTATCACTGTGCGATCGAGAGTATCCTGTCCAGCTATATTACTGTCTGGTATGGAAACTGCACTGTCACAGACCGTAAGTCACTACAGCGAGTGGTAAAAATGGCTCAGAAAATCACAGGGATCCCACTTCCATCAGTTGGGGACATCCAAAAGAATCGCTGCCTGCGGAAAGCATGCAGTATTCTAAAAGACTCCTCCCACCTGGCTCATAGTCTCTTTGCCACCTTGCCCTCAGGCAAGACGACTCAGGAGCCTCCGGACCAGGACAAGTAGATTGAGGAACAGCTTCTTCCCCAGAGCTGTCTCCTTACTGAACTCTGTCTACCAGTAACAGTCGCATATCTACATAGTGCATAATGACTGCACTCCATTCTCCAGGATCAAATAAAAGTATATTACATTACTTTTAAACTGTACATAGCTGTATATTTGTATATCCTTCTGATATTCTCCATATACTGCACATACATAGTTATGCACATCCATCCCTTTCATTATAATTTAGATTGTAAATGATTCAATCTGTATACATGTCTATAGTGTACATAGCCAATAGCCTACATATGTACATACTGTATCTATTGTACATTCCGCACTTTCTGCCTATTGCACTTCTGGTTAGATGCTAAACTGCATTTCGTTGCATTGTACCTGTACATGTGTAACGACAATAAAGTTGAATCTAATTTAATCTAATCTAATCTAAAACCAGTACTTCCTCCTAGGCCCAGTCGGCGGTGACCGCTCCTCTGTTGAATGTGGATGGTCTCCCTACCTACAGTGTCAAGAGACTTCTGGATTCCAGGTGTCAGGCTGGACGAATTCACTACCTTGTGAACTGGGATGGTTTACAAGGTACGAGGAACATTCCTGGGTCCCCGCTGGGGACATCTTTGACCCGTCCCTATTTGCCGAATTCCATCAAGCATTTCCCACACGTCCAGTCACCAGGCCACATGGACATCCTAGGAAAAAGTAGTCCTGTGCAGCGGGAAATGTCTGTTAGCAGGGGGACTATGTCACTTGACTACCACTTGCCTTCAGGTTTTCAAGCTATTGTCTACGTGTTTAATAAACCTGCACCTGGTTCCAACCCGCATTCCACTGATTTTGTTACACAGATGTAATAGTGTGCTTGGTGTGATAATGAGGCAGTAGGATTTTATTTATTAGAGATATCTCAAGCACTAAAAGATAGTGATCAGAAATCAAATCACTTTGTGGGAATGCATCAAGGTTATCTATATTAATACCAAATGTTAATATTAGATCTAAAGTATGATTGGATGGGTTGGTTCCAGCACATTCTGAGTGATACTAATTGATTCTAAGATGGACTTACACATGTTCTTAGACCAACTTGAACCAGTTAAAGGGAAGATCAGTGTGCATTTCACACCTCTAATCACACCTACATGGCTACTTGATATATAAAGTTTTTTTTTTCCCTCTGGAAGTCCAGTAGCTGTTGCTGACACTCTTCTTTCTTCTGTTGGTCTCCTCCACCTTGTAACACCTTGTATCTGGATGTAATCTGTGTAGCATTTTTATTTCTCCGTATTCATAGCATGATGGTTTCAAGTAAAGTCCCTAAGCTTGGTGGTAGTTTCACTGACAATGCACCATCATAAACCTGTACACCAACCGTGTTGTTGCAGAAAGCTGAGTCAGGCATTGGTCTTCTGCTAGCCAAGGCCTGTGAGAAATGCTCAGCAGGGGATCCCTGGTGGAGTAAAGCCTTCTAGTCCTCCTGGATATGTTCTCTGTGATGTAACTGTTCCTGGGTTGTTGTATTAGCATTGTTTAGCATTTTGGGTTACAGTTACAGAACATTGCACTCTCAGGATCAACAAAACACAGTAAAATGGACAACACAACATACACAGTGAACAGTAAAATGAAAATCAACTTCAAATAGAACCTTTCACCCACCATATAGCATTGATCATTCATTAGTCTCTTTCTTTCATCAGAGTAGGTAAAGTTGCATCATACTGTGCTGTGCAACACTCAATAATGGGAATGTCCAAGAAATATAAATGGTCTATAATGTGGAGGCAGCACTAATCAGAACTGTCTTTATAGAAAATCTTGAGTCATTCTTAAGAATATTTGTAAATTCGCTTAGCAGAGTCAAGAGTCAATTTATAATAACAGAATGACTGGACACATTGATAGTCATCATGTAATAATTTAGAAATAAATTAAACTACATTTTGAGAAGCTAAATATATTACTCTGTTTACCATTCTTAAATTGCATATTTTAAAACTGCAGTAGTTTCAAACTGATTTAATCTAAACTTATAGTTACTGATCCTGAAAGGTTTGACATTTACAACACTAGGACTTGTGGATAGACATCATACCTTCACTTAGAGTAAATAATTCAGTTGGAAAACTTTTGCTGAGGATAAAGAACACAGAGCCCAATCAGTCGCCTTTGAATCGACAAAGGTCATGGTTTCTGTGCTTCTCAATACCTAGTCATCAATCTCTACTGAACTTTAAAAATCTTTTAAAAATCAGCCACACACAACTACATATTAAGAAGATACAACAGAGTCTTAGAACCCACACTAGTCACAATAAATATACAAGCACAGAGTCAAAAGAACATTACTGGCTCTCTCAGGCCAATATATTCAACAAAAAAGTGTTCAGCACTTCCCAATTTCCCCTGCCATTTTGTTTGTCCACCCTAAGGCCACCTCTATCTCTAATAGCTCTGGTTATTTTCCCCTGAACACTTTCACACAGTCAACACCCCCACCCCCATCTGTCCTCTTTTAAGATTCCATTAGGACTTTCATCTTCAGACACAATTTGTTCTAGATATCCGCCTTAATAAGACTCACTGGCTCTCCCTATTGCCTGGACTCACATACTCAATGAATGTGTCCCATAAAAGGCATTTTATCCTGTAGCCTTCCAAAAGACCTGGGCACTGGCTACATAAGGTCCTTTTGCTTGGCCGCATATTTTTACATTTTTCTTTCAGAGGTAGCTTCTTAATTATCAGATCAAAGGTCTAGAAATAGCACCAAGTGTTGGGATGCCATTCTAGCCAGCCTTACCCTTTGATCAATAAAATACTGAGTTACAGGACTGGTATATGGAACATTCTCCAAATTAAATAGACAGCGGGTGTGTTTTTGAATGCCTGTGAGTTTGTTATTGCTCAAATACAATGCTTTCTGCTGTTTGTTCATTTTACATTTATACTGCAATATCCTCTACTCACTCATTAATGGGCATCCTTAAACCCAAGAATCCCTGGATCAATGGAATGCATGGATGTCAAGGAAACGTCCTCACAAATGTATAGAGGGACAAATGTATGTGTGTGTGTGTTTTTTTTTTGGGGGGGGTGGTATATAAGTTTATATATCATTGTGGGGACCAAATGTTCCCACAACAGTAAAAGGATTTGACATGTTTTACTTTTTTCATTAAAAAAACTGCAATGTTTATTTGAACAAAGTAGCCAAAAATGTATTTAGGTTAATTAGGTTAAGGTTAGGGTTACGTGGAGGTAGCAGTTTAGAATTAATTAGGTATAGTAATATTATGTCAGTGGAAGTCCTCACAACAATAGAAAGTTTGTGTGTGTGTGTGTGTGTGTGTGTGTGTGTGTGTGTGTGTGTGTGTGTGTGGTGGGGGGGGGGATTTTTGTGCTATTATGTTGAAAGCACTTACCAAGCACCCTAGAAAGACTTTGTGTTGTAAGATCCCACAGTAGCGCAGAAAGCTAACAGTGTGTTTGTGTGGTAAGTATAAAGATATCATCATACCCCAGTCATAGAATTCAGGAGTGAAAGAAAGGTAGGTGTATGAACAAGTGTAACAAACTTCAAAGACTTCCCACTAGTACACTCAGATCACAACAATCTGCCTGAACTACGCACATGCAATGGTACATGATAGTTTGTGAACACTTTTTAATTTTCTGTATTTCAGCACATTGTCTAAAATATCAGATTTTCACAGTCAAAGTCGGGTTTTATAGTCATTTCAACTATATACACAGTACACAGTGAAATGAAATAATGTTCCTCCAGGACTTACAGGTGCTACATAGTGACAAGCCAATGAGGACAGTACAATACCAGTATTACAAAAAACATTACTTAAAGTGCACTTGTGCGACATGTGAAAGTTAGTGCAGACAGTACAAACAATGCAGGACAATAAATATACAGTACAGTACAGTGCAGATAGTGTAATGACCGGTAACCACTTTCTTGTATTGGAGGTAGATAAGGATAAAGTGCCATATGTCCATTATGGCAGCAAAAAGTGTCGAGTGTGCAAAGGATTGCTTTGTATGTGTGTGAGAGTGTGAATGGATTGTGTGGCACAGTTCATTTTATTCAGTTGCGTATGTGTGGTGTTTATTCCAGTCTTTGGTTATTGAGAAGTCTAATGGTTTGCGGAAAAAAAAACAACTGTTACACAGTCTGGTTGTGAGGACCCGAATGCTTCCAAACCTCTTTCCAGATGGCAGGAGTGTAAACAGTGAGTTCGAGGGGTGTGTGGCATCATCCTTAATTCTGGTGGCATTGCAGATGGTAAATATCTGTGATAGAGGGCAGGGGGGCACCAATTACCCTCTCAGCTGTCCTCACTATCCTCCGTAGGATCTTGCAGTCCGAAATGGTGTAATTCCCAAACCAGACAGTTATACAGCTGTTCAGAATGCTCTTGATGGTCCCTCTGTAGAAGGTAGTGAGGATGGGAGGCGGGAGATGAGCCTTCCTCAGCCTTCGCAGAAAGTAGAGAGGCTGCTGGGCTTTCCTGGTTATGGTGCCAGTGTTGAGGGACTAGGTGAGATCCTCTGCCAGGTGAACACCAAGGAATTTGGTGCTCTTGATCTCTGTGGTAGAGCTGTCAATCTGAAATGGAGAGTCACTCTGGGTTCTGCTGAAGTCAACAACCAACTCTTTAGTTTTGTCAATGTTCAGAGACAGATTGTTGAAAGTACACTAGTCCGACAGCCATTGTACCTCCTCTCTGTATGCTGACTTGTCATTCTTGCTGATGAGACCCACCACGGACGTATCATTAGTGAACTTGATGATGTGGTTCGAGCTGTGCATTGCTACACAGACGTGAATCAGCAAGGTGAACAGCAGTGGACTGAGCACACAGCCCTGAGGAGCTCCAATGCTCAGTGTGGTTGTGCTGCAGATGTTACTGCCGATCCGGATGGACTGAGGTCTCCCAGTCAGGAAGTTCAGGATCTATGCTGGCTATGGTGTCATCCATGGAGTGATTGGGATGATAGGCAAAGTACAGAGGGTCCATTGTGGATGGCAGTAGGGTCTTGATGTGGCTCAAGACGATCATCTTGAAGCACTTCACGACAATTGGCATGAGTGCAACAGGATGATAGTTGTTGAGGCAGAACACTGGAAACTTCTTCAGCATGGAGCCGATAGTGGTTGCCTTGGAATGACGGCACTGCTCAGAGAGATGTTGAAGATGTCTGTAAGAACATCTGCTAGCTGGTCTGCACATCCTCTGAGCACCTTGACAGCAATGTTATCTGGTCCTGCAGCTTTCCACAGACTGACTCTGCATAGAGTTTTCCTCACTTCTGCCGTGGTGAGACAAATCACCTGGTCACTGGGAGGAGGGGTGGACTTCCTCACTGCCACATCATTCGTTGCCTCGAACCAAGCATAAGAGTTGTTCAGTGTATCTGCAAGGAAGTCATCACTGTCATAGAAAGGTGGTGTAGTCCTGTAGTTGGTGTTGGCATGGATGCCCTCCCACACGTGCCATGTGTCACTGATGTTTCTGAAGTGATTGTGGATGCTCTGGCCATGTGTGTGCTTTGCCTCTCTGATCACCCTGGAAAGTTTGGCCCTTGCTGTTCTCAGGGCCACCTTGTCACCAGCTTTGAAGGCAGAGTCTCAGGCTCTCAGCAGTGTGCGCACCTTTGCAGACATCCAGAGCTTCTGGTTGGGTTGTGTGGTGATTGATTTTCTTGGAGATGGTGACATCATCTGTGCACTTGCTGATGTAGCTGGTCACTGATGAAGTGTACTCCTCCAAGTTGATGTAGTCGCTATCAGTTGCAGCTTCCCTAAACATGTTCCAGTCAGTGTGCCCAAAACAGTCCTGAAGTACAGAGATGGCTCCTGCTGGCCAGGTATTCACCGGCTTCAGAACTGGTTTCGAGAATCTGACGAGAGGTCTGTATGCAGGAATTAGCATAACAGAGATTTGGTCTGAGTATCCAAAGTGGGATATCTATTTATATAGCGCTTTTTACAATGGAGCATTGTCTCAAAGCAACTTTACAAGTCCTAATCTCCTAAATGTGAAGTATGCACATTGGCATTAAGTGGCCCGGGTATGATGGGCTGGAGCTGATGACGGAAGCAGCTTGAGTGGAGCTGCAGCAGATGAACATCATGTGTGGGGCTGGAACTGGCACCGGAACACAGCTCGGAGAGAAAACAGAAAATGTAATTAGTTATTGATTAAGAGCACAGTGTCTATTAACAATCACTGATGCCATGTCAATCACTGATGCCAAGTGTAGCATGAGACATTAGCTATAGCAGCATAGCTAGAAAGAGGAGAACTGGTGGGAAACACAGCCAAGAGGAATCACATGAGACATTGGCAACCCCACGGGAGGCAGAAGACAGCAACCCAACGTCTCTGATCACCATAAGACTCTTTGACTATGAACCCCCAGCTCTGCCCTTATTCTAAGGTAAGGATGCACGAGTCAAGATCACGAGAACCGAAGCCCAGTTCAGCCAGACCGCCCACTCGACACTCGCGGCTAACGGACAAAGCAGGCAGGCCGAACATGACTCCAGACTCCGGCCCCAGTGACCCAATCCATGCATCCTGGTCTAAATCTAGTCCCACAAAAGCCTGCGCAAATAGGTATGTCTTTGAGCCTAGACTTAAAAAACTTTGGAGAATGTCTGAGTCTCGAACAAAAGTGGGAAGTTTATTCCATAGTTGGGGGGGCCATGTATGAGAAGCCTTTCCCCCTGCTGTGACTTTTTTTAATTCCAGGAACTAAAGAAGTCCTGTATCCTGCGAACGAGTAGACGAGTTGATTGTAAAACTCTAAGAGTTCACTCAGATAATGTGGGGCCAGGCCATGTAGAGCTTTATAAGTTTATAAGAAGTATTTTATAATCAATGCGGAATTTACTGGTAACCAGTGTAGTGATGATAGAACAGGACTGATATGATCAAATGTTTCTATATCGAGATGGCACTCGCGCAGCTGCATTCTGAACTAACTGAAGTTTATTTATAGAGATTTACTCAGAGCATCCAGTAAGTAAGGCGTTACAGTAATCCAACCTTGAGGTTATAAATGCAATGAACTATTTTTTTCTGCATCATTAAGAGAGGATATTTCTAAATTTAAAGCGATATTACGTAATTGAAAGAAAGCAATTCGAGTGATGCTGCTAAATGTGTTCATCAAAGAAGAGATCTGAATCAAATGGTGACCCCTAAGTTTTTTACAGACGGACTGGGCAATACTGGACAACCATCTAGATTTAGGATAGATGAGCCAACCTTGTCTCTCACAGCTTGGGTCCCACTAATAGGAACCTCAGTTTAAGTAAAGAGAAAATTAAATAACATCCAATCTTTTATTTCCTTTACACAGTCCTCAATTTTGTTGATTGTAAGGCTGTCATTTTGGTTTGGCTGATATATACAGCTGTATATTCATCTGCATAGCAGTGAAACTAATGCCATTTTTACGAATAACTGAGCCTAGTGGCAGCATGTACAGAGAGAAATAAAGCCAAGCACTGACCCTTGAGGCACACCGTACTTCACTTTTTAGATTATTTATATGAACAAACTTGGTAAACCGCGGTCAGTTAAGTAGGATTTTAAACCAAGAAAGTGGCTGATCCCCTTAATACCTACAGTATGTTCTCTAGTCTGTTTAGTAAAAACATCATGATCTATAGTGTCAAATGCTTGCACTTGATCTAACAGAACAAGAAAAGAATCACATCTCTTATCTGAGGACATTAGCAAGTCATTTAGTACCCTAATTAATGCTGTTTTCAGTACTATGATGGGGCCTGAAGCCAGACTGAAATGTTTCAGAAATTTCATTCCTTTGGAGGTAACTGCAGAGCTGCTGAAAGACGGCTTTTTCTAAGATTTTGGACAGAAACAGTAGATTCAAAATTGGTCTATAATTAGGTATCACACAAGGGGTTCAAGATTGGCTTTTTTACTCAGTGGTTTGATAACGGCAGACTTTGAGGATTTTGGGCACATATCCGAAAGTAAGGGATGAATTTAAAATAACTAACACTGGCTCTATAATCTAGGTAATTACTTGTTTGTTTGGTAAACGTGTAGGAATTGGATCTAAATAATAAACATGTTGATGACTTAGACGAGCTGATCAGTGGCGGATAGTTCAGTATTAGTAATTGGGGTAAAAGATTCTTGATTTACAGCTCATTAAACAGATGTCTTCACTAGTGCTAGCATCTGGAAGGTGGCTGAATAGTTTGGTGATGTGAAATGGGCATTGTAGTTTTAATGCCTAATGTTTTCCTATCATATCATTAAAGAAAGTCATGAAATCATTACTGTTAAAATTACACAGAACGAGAAGAGTCACTTTCTGTGGGGTTTTTTTGTAAAATTTGGAGACTGTATTAAAAAAGAAATCTTTGGATTATTCTTATTTTTCTCTATGATTTTTTTCCTATTTTTCCTATGATTGAAGAGAAGTATGCAGCCTTAGCTTTAGTGAGGGCATGCTTTTACTCTGCCATGCTGTCCCCTCCAAGCCAATCTTGAACACCTCCAATTTAACTATGTCTCCACTTGCGCTCTAGATGCCGTGTTCTTTGCTTTAAGGTACGGGTTGGTGGTCATTATACCATGGGTGCCTAGCCTTTTTTCCCTAATGCGTTTGACCCTAGCAGGAGCAGTCATGTCCCAGGTTGAGCGAAGCACACATTCTAATTGGTCATTTACACACTCAAGATGATTGAATCTCCATAGGTGTATTAAATTTCAAGTCTGGTAGTTTTTTTAATACACGCAGTAGTAGTAGTAGTAGTAGTAGTAGTAGTAGTAGAGTAGCAGATGTGATAAGTGCGCTTGATGTGATAATGAGGCAGAAGGATTTTTATTTATTAGAGATAGCTCAAATATTAAAAGATAGTGATCTGACATCGAATCACTTTGCGGGAAAACATCATGTTGTCTATATTGATACCAAATGTTTTAATATTAGATCTAAAAGTATGATTACAGTGGTGGGTTGGTCCCATCACATTCCTGAATGACACCCATGGATTCTAAGATGGACTCGAAAAGCAATTCTAAGTGGATTCCTGCTCATTGTCAAAGTATATTGAAATCACCTACAATTAAAGCCTTATCTGTTGACAGTACTAACAGAAAGAAAGTTAGCAAATTCCTGAAGAAATTCTGAATAGGGTCCCAGGAGGACGGTAAATAGTGATAAGCTGAAAAAGAGTGTGGTTTTTGACTTCCATAACGATGGATCAGTCACATTAAGATCAGTATTTCAAAGAATTAGCCTTGTAATGGATTTAGTTTGTAACACTTAGCTCTTTGTCAAAAATTGTGGCTATGCCTCCCCCCCAACCATTAGGACGATGGCGATTAGCATGACTGTAGCCAAGAGGTGAGGCCTTCATTTAAGGCTAAATATTCATCAGGTCTAATCCAAGTCTCAGTGAGAAAGGAGAGCGTGTAAAGAGCGTTTATCAGTGATCATTTCATTTACAATCACTGCTTTGTTTGTAAGTGATCTAATATTAAGTAATCCTAGCTTTAGTCTAAGGTTGTTATTTCTTTGGGAGCTATCTGTGTTTATACTAATGAGGTATTAAAACAGACTTTTTTGAGAGCGTTTACGTTTAGGACAGATGCGGAGTAACAGACACAGTTTCAATAATGTGAGTTCTGGGTGACGGTGCATGGCTACCAGCAGACAGTTTGGTTAAGCCAGTCTGTCTGCTGCCTGACCCCCTGCTCTGGATTGTCAGCCCCTAATCTATCGGGCCATAAGGACTATGGGCAATGTTTGCAGGAGATGAGAGCAGCACCCTCCCGAGTGGGATGGACAACCGTCCCATCCTAAAAGGCCAGCCTTACCCTCAAAGGCTGTCCAGTTGTCTATATCCCACGTTTGTTTTTCAGAGCACCACTTGGACAGCCAGCAGCTCAGCGACCATAACCTGCTGTAGGCTTGGTCACCTCGCCGCATTGGGATGGGGCCAGAGCACACTACAGCATCGGACATCGCCTTCGCCACGCTAACCACCTCTACAAAATTAGCCTTATTAACCTCTGACTGACAAAGGCCTATATCATTAGCCCCTACATGAATAACTATCCTAGAGATTCTGTGGCTCTCGAGTTCACTAAGACTCGTTACAATGTCTGGCACTCTGGCTCCGGGGATACAGATTACTCTAGCTGCTGGTGTCCCTAAAGGGGTAGCTAGTTTCACGTGTCGTAAAATAGAGTCACCTATGACCAGAGCTTTTTCAACAGGCTGCTCAGTGGGTGCATCACTGAGGAGGGCAAACCTGTTGGACATGTGAACAGGTAATGAGTGGTGCTCTCGTGGACTAGCCTTACAACTACATCGCCGAACCATCACCCACATGTCCTGCTGCGAGGGCTCTGCCGGGGCTGGGGCTCTAACTTCACCTGTGGCATCCAGATCTGCTAAGCTAGGAGCTGAGCTAGCCTTCTCTAATGTCTGGATGCGCGCCTCTAAAACTACAATCTTCTCCGTCAGACTAGCTACAAGCCTAAACCTATCACAAGTAAAATTTACGTCACTAATGACTGAGGAAGAATAG
Source organism: Ancistrus triradiatus (assembly GCA_025084515.1). NCBI lineage: Eukaryota > Metazoa > Chordata > Actinopteri > Siluriformes > Loricariidae > Ancistrus > Ancistrus triradiatus. Next base: position 95,047 of record JAJAGP010002569.1, read on the forward strand.
CTAAACATGCCACACTCGGCACAGGGAACAAGCGCAGCAGAAGCCATGTTAGTACAATTAATGAATTAAAGGTACTTTGCTTCGGGTGGTGTTGTGGGGTGCCGAGTGAAGATGGTTCAGCTACAGCCGATGGTCCAATGCAATGCTCAATTAAGGCGTTAATACAAGTTAATACAAAACGTCACAAAAAAACTAAGTCTCAGAAAGAAGATGGCAAAAGTTATTAAAAACACATACTAGTGCAAAAGAAGACACAACTCTCTCATTAGCAATTAGCTAATGGCTAATGACTGCAAACACAAGCCGGTATACCTGTAAAGTTACTAAATAACGATTAGCGGCAAAAAATATAATCCGTCGGTACGAGAAGAAAATGATTAAGATGTTGTAAAAACCTACTATATATACTATTATATACGATAGATGCAATCGGGAATTAAAATAGTTCAAACGTAATAAACTGCTAACAGCTACAAAACAGCGTGCATCCTGTGTGCAATCGGGGCAAATGAGTCTGGGTTGCCAGATCCTCGCAATCCTCGCATCAGTGGTCAGCGTTCTCTCAGCGTTCTCTCCCATGTTCGCCCTTCTCGGTGCAAGGTCCACATGCTGGTGGAATTTAAGGAAAACTGTTTTGAGATTTGCATGGTTGAAATCTCTGGCGGCGATAAGCAGTTCGTCAGGGTGTAAATTTTGAAGTTCACTAATCGCAGCTTACAATTCCAAGAGCCCTTCCTTAGCATTAGCGCTGGGTGGAATGTAAACTCTGATAAAGAACACGGTGATGAATTTATGCGGTAAATAAAAAGGGCTACATCTAACGGTCACAAACTCCACTATCAGTGAACAGTAACTAGATACCAGGACAAAGTTACTGTGCCATTCTGTGTTGATGTAGACACACAAACCAGCAGCACGTGTCTTACCACAAGTCTTAAGAGTAAAATCGGAAATCCAATTAAATAAATGAGACAAATATATTATACTTGGTCATTTATTTATGAGGTGTGATCTCATTTTGCAAAATCACAGGTATATGTTGCTCAGTCCTGCCCATAGACTTTTAATTTTATTACGTTCCTCTGTACCGAATAACTTCATACATCATAACTTCAGTAACTTGGTTTCCTCACATGAACTGCTTGCTTCAGATCTAACATCTAAGCAATTGAAGGATTCTCTCACATTGGCTAATGGTCCACCATCAGAAGAACACTGAACAACAATGGTGTGCATGGCAGGATTGCAAGGAGAAAGCCACTGCGCTCCAGAAAGAACATTGCTGCTCATCTACAGTTTGCTATAGATCACGTGGACAAGCCAGCAAGCTATTGGAAAAATGTTTTCTGGATGGACGAGACCAAAATAGAACATTTTTGGTTTAAAAGAAAAGCATTATGTTTGGAGAAAGAAAAACACTAAATTGCAGCATAAGAATCTTATCCCATCTGTGAAACATGGTGGTGGTAGTATCATGGTTTGGGCCTGTTTTGCTGCATCTGGGCCAGGATGGATTGCCATCATTGATGGAACAATGAATTCTGAATTACATCAGAGAATTCTAAAGGAAAATGTTTGGCCATCTGTCAATGAATTGAACCTCAAGAGAAGGTGGGTCATGCAGCAAGACAATGACCCTAAGCACACAAGTCGCTCTACTAAAGAATGGTTAAAGAATAATAAAAAATAAAGTTAGTGTTTTTTAATGGAACTATTGCCACACCACTAATATGTAATATTGAATCATTTTCCTCAATAAATAAATGATGAAGTATGATATTTTTTGTCTGATTTGTTTAACTGAGTTCTCATTATCTACTTTTAGGACTTGTGTGAGAGGTCATATTTATGCAGAAATATAGAAAATTCCAAAGGGTTCACAAACTTTCAACCACCATTGTATCTACTGGCACAAGGGGCAGTTTTGCAGGAATATGCATTATTGCTCATGGGGTACATACATTTTTGCACAGATAATGCACTCACAATAAAGACAATACAAATGTTTCCTAACCAGAAACTGTTTGTAAACAAAATTGTTTGGGCTCTGATCAATAACTGAGATCCGGCTTTCAGGTTGGGAGGCCTTATTAGGTAGTTTAAAGGAACCTCAAAAAGGGCTTGAAGGAGGCTAAGCACAGGCACAAATCAGCGTATTGAGGAACAGTTCAAGAACAACAACAGCTGCAGTTTGTGAAATGTAATTAAAGCACAGACAAGATCAGCACTCTGCAGACCAGTCTCTCTGTTGTGCTAAACCAGTTACTTGCCCAGTTTGATAACCAAACAGGTAAGCATCTTGCACAGACACTAGTTCTAAATAATCATCAGGTGAGATCCACCCTGCAGAGAGTAGATGTCAGCAAAGCAGTGGGTCCTGATGAAGACTCTGGAAAAACACTTAAGATCTGTTCTAACCAACTAGTGGAGGTCTTCACAAAAATATTCAACCTCTCACTAAGACAAGCTGCTGTCCAAAAATTTGCTGGTCCCAAAAAAGTCTGTAGTGAAATGCCTCAATGACTATCGACCAGTGGTACTTATCACTGATAATCATGAAGAGCTACGAGAGACTGGTTCTTTCCCACAACAGAGCCAGCATCCCCTCGACCATTTATTCGACCATGACTCCATGACTTTAGTTTCGCTCTTAGATTTATCATCATACCCGGGCCACTTAATGTCGATGTGCATACTTCACATTCTATTCGAACTTTGACTCCATGACTTTAGTTCGCTCTTAGATTTATCATCATACCCCGGCCACTTAATGTCGATGTGCATACTTCACATTCTATTCGAACTTTGACTCCATGAACTTTAGTTCGCTCTTAGATTTATCATCATACCCCCCGGCCACTTAATGTCGATGTGCATACTTCACATTCTATTCGAACTTTGACTCCATGACTTTAGTTCGCGCTCTTAGATTTTATCATCTACGGCGCCCAAGAGGTTGGGTCCCCTTTTTGAGTCTTGGTCCTCCCAAGGTTTCTTCCTAGAACTAGGGAGTTTTTCCTTGCCACTGTCGCCCTAGGCTCGCTCAATTTGGGATTGGACGTAGTTATTAGGAGATAATCTAAACTTGTAAAGTTGCTTTGAGACAATGCTCCATTGTAAAAAGCGCTATATAAATAAATCTGACTTGACTTGACTTGACCCTCAGATCTACACCATCACCAGTTAGCTTTCAAGACAAACTGATCCATGGAAGACACAGTCTCAAGTGCACTTCACACAGCATTGATGGTGGAACAGACATCGTCCATGTAATTGACAGGCAGGTCAGATGCAGGTCTCCAGGTCAAGGTCAGAGCCAGCCAATGAACAGTCTAGGCTTCAGATCAGGCTCATAGTAGGACCATGGCTGATGGCCATGTACACAGCAGAATTTCCATCAAGGAAACAGAGTCTGAGCTGCATGAACTGAGACCAAACTAAGGCTGATAATCTTGCAACAGCATCTTCTCAATGCTGACCTTCATGGCAGGGCTCATGAGGGCTGAATTCATTGCAGGTATGACAACTATGCTCAGAGATGAGGTGATGCTTGTGCACCATTGGTACAGAACTGCACAGGCACTAACAGGGGAAATGTACACTTGATTGACAGGCAGGTCAGATGAAAGAAGAGATGAAAGAAGAGACAGAGGGAAAACAGGGCTTGAAGGGAAGACAACTAGGACCAAACCAATACCATCCCCCTCTGCCCACATAACTGACCCAGCTACTAAAGACCCACTGGAACAGAGGGGGGCTATGGAAGACACAACCAGGCATGAGAACGAAAAACTTCATGACTATCAGTGTTTGTGCCAGTGGTCAATAGTCATTGAGGCATTTCACCACAGATTTTTTTGGGACCAGCAAATTTTTGGACAGCAGCTTAACTTAGTGAGAGGTTGAATATTTTTGTGAAGACCTCCACTAGTTGGTTAGAACAGATCTTAAGTGTCCTTCCAGAGTTTTCATTAGGACCCACTGCTTTGTTGACATCTACTCTCTGCAGGGTGGATTTCACCTGCTGTCAGTGTTGCAGGGATTATGGAATGAGGCAAGGAAAAAGAATCTAAGAGAGGAACCTAGTGGGAGACCGAACAAGGAACAGAACACGGGATGCGATGAAAGTGTGCTTTGACAGGACAAGGACAGACTGCAGAAAAGGACAAAAGCCCACAACTGGTCCATGCTTGAGTACAACTGATAGTAATCTCACTGTCTAAAGTGAGACTTCATGAGCGACAATGAAGCATGATGGGAGCATGAAACAGCATAAAAAACAAAAGTTGCTCCAACCCAAAATTTCACCTAAAGACCAATCAAGTTGAGGGGTTGTGTTTTGACAACAGATAGCCCAAAACTAACAGTGAGCATGGAGAATGAGGTTTCTCAGTAATTATTGGTTGGAATGAGAGTTACGGGAGTAGAGCAGTGCAGAGCTCATCCATCTAAGGCATACACAGTAACAGGCTTGGCTAGGGGCTTCAGGACAGGCCCTGATAGAAAATATTCAATTCAGCGATGGAATCTATGATAGCCTGTGTAGAAACTACTTTACCAAACAGGTATAATGAACTGGGAGTAGACAAATGTACCAAGATGTGTGCAGAGGTTGGGCCCACTCTTACTGACAAGCTACTGGGCAAACTGGAAAGTGAGTGATGAAACAGGCACATGTCAAGTCAAGTCAGATTTATTTATATAGCGCTTTTTACAAAGGAGCATTGTCAACTTTACAAGTTTAGATTATCTCCTAATAACTACGTCCAATCCAAAATTGAGCAAGCCTAGGGGCAACAGTGGCAAGGAAAAACTGTTAGTTATAGGAAGAAACCTTGGGAGGACCAAGACTCAAAAAGGGACCCAACCTCCTTGGGTGGCATAGATGATAAATCTAAGAACGAAACTAAAGTCATGGAGTCATAGTTCAAATAAAATGTGAAGTATGCACATCGGCATTAAGTGGCCCGGGTAAGACTGGGCTGGAGCTGATGACGGAAGCAGCTTGAGTGAAGCTGCAGCGAATGAACATCATGTGTGGGGCTGGAACACAGCTCGAAGAGAAAACAGAAAATGTAATTAGTTATTGATTAAGGTCACAGTGTCTATTAACAGCATGTGTAGCATGAGACCCCGGCAGCATTAACTATAGCAGCATAGCTAGAAAGAGGAGAACTGGTAGGAAACACAGCCAAGAGGGATCACATGAGACATCGGCAACCCCACGGGAGGCACATGCCCTCCCTGAGATGATGAGAGCACTCCTCCAGGGTTAGACGTGTTTGACTGACTTCCATGGGTTCAGATATGGCCTTAGGCTCGACAACAGGATCACTGACTTTATGAATACTCAGGGGATAAGCAAAATGACAGGCAAAATTTCATAGCTTAATCTACAACCAAAAGCAAACCCCTACGCAGAGCTAATAGCAAGCTAGAGGCAGAATCAGAGTAATCGGGTCAAACACCACCTGAAAACAGGTGAGAAACTCCTCATAGGTCCCAGAATGAGGATAGACAGCAGGCCACATGGACTCCACCCACAACAAGCCTCTGTCCTGGAGGAAACCCAGCACTGAGCAATGAGACTCACATCAGAAGCAAATAATCCAAACAGCAGTGGTTTGGATCCCTGTAAAACAGTTCCAGATCAGTCACAGTATGCTCACTGACTAGAATGTGAGTCCCAGGGGCTACTTGCTCATTAAGCTTCTGAGCTATTTGGCAGCTATCTCCACTAAAGATTTCAATGCCTGTTTATGCTGACCCAAAAGAGTATCCTGATGACTCAGTGCCATCTCCAGGGTGATCCCTGTTTTGTTTTTTTGTGTTAGGTGTCTATAGCTGGTGGAATTATTCTGTTAATGTTCACGTGTGTGAGCACAAGTGAACCCATCTGATTTGTGGACGGAACCCATGGGCAAAAATTAAACAAGCAAATTATTAAACAGAGCTAAGGACAGGAGAGTGGGGTAAGAGACAGAACCCAGAAATGCAGAAAGTGGCAGTCTGTGGCAGATGTGGAGAAAGTTGCAGTCAGGTGATGGACAACAGGGCAGACAGGTTCAGGACAGAAGCTGGTGCTGCTAGTGGAACAGACATTACAGGCAGTTCAGGTCAGAGCCAGTCTAGGCTTCAGATCAGGTCCACAGTGGGAACATGGAGAAAAGGCAGAACAGGTACAGAAACTGGATGATGGCTGTTGCAGGTACACAGTTGAATTTCCAATGAGATAACAGAGTTTGAGCCTTATTAACCGAGACCAAACTAAGGCTGACAATCTCACACCAGCCTCTTCTCAGCAGTCCTTTATGACAGGGCTAATCAGAGCTGAACACACTGCAGGTGTGATAATCAAGCTTGGAGATAAGACGAGGAAGGAGCACAAAACTGTTACTCCTGCTACCTTAGCTGATTTCAATAATAAACTCAAACAGACATCCCAATGGTTAGAGTCTGTGCTACACACAACCATACACAATGTAGCAACAGTTAAACCCATAATGCTTAGGGAGAAAAGGCTGGTCCCTTGGTATAACAATCATACACATGCTCTAAAACAAACTGCACGAAACTGTCCCTCATCCACGTAGCAAGCAGCATCTCACCCTGAGCAACATGACTACTGATAATGGCTTATCCAACAATGTGATACAATTACATTCCTTCAAAATATTCCTCATGTCTTCTTGACCATATACCAACATGCTTACTTAAAGATCTAATCCCTGCCATTTTCGAACCCCTGCTTACCCTAATAAATTCATCCCTTAGCCTTGGATATGTACCAAAGTCTTTTAAACGTGCAGTTATTAATTCTATTAAGAAATCTAATCTTGATTCACTTGTGCTATCTAATTATAGGCCAATATCAAATGGTATTTTTAAGGTTCTATGCACTTATTTACACAGTGATAATATGCATAAAACATTTCAGTCACAATTTAGGTCCAACTGCAGTACTGAAAATACATTAGTTAGGGTAGTCAGTGATCTATTAACGTCTTCTGATAATGGATGTATGTCTTTCCATGTTCTATTTAGACTTTAGTGCAGCATTTGATACTGTAGTGTTAGGGTCCTTCCTTCTAACTGATGCTAGAGGGCGGCATCAGTTCAGTTAACATCTCTGGGATCCTGACAGCAACTGCAATCATGCATGCAAGTAAGCTGCTTAATTGCAAAAATGGGCAACACATGCAAGGTTAGGTATTTAAGATCCTCTGAGCTTGGCAGGTGTCTCACCATTCGACCTACTTATTGCTGTGTAGTATATTTAGGTGGTTAAAATCATTGTTCTGGTCCGGTAGGTCTAGCGGTAGACCGGTCTCGCTAAGGAGATTGGCCATGTAGGGTTCTAGACCTGAGGTAAGATAGGGATTAGACGCTAGAGTAGAAAATAGATTTGCCCTGCTGGGTTATTTCCTTTTTCTGTGTTTCTAGTGATCACCTTTGAGCGACCGCTTCCATTTTCGCATTCCCCTCGCTCTCTGGCGCAGAGTGCCATTCTATGCCATGAGCATACCTTTGTATAAGGCCGTTGTACGTAACATGTAGATCACAATACTTTTCCTTGGAATCACAAACTCAATGAAATCAACACACTTAGAAAGACTGAGGATTGGATTGATGACATAAAATACTAGATGTCATGTAACTTTCTTATATTAAATTCAAATAAAACTGTCACTATGGCCAAACCCTATCTCACATTCTCTGTCCCAGAGACCGTACAGGGGTTGCCTGTCCCAGAGCCATCCAGGGGTCACCCATCCCAGAGTCTGTCCAGGGGTCCCCTGTCCCAGCATTCATGCAGAGTTCACCCATCCCAGAGACTGTCCAAAGCTTGCCTGTCCCAGGGTCCATGCAGAGGTCACCCACCCCAGAGTCCGTCCAGAGGTTGTCTGTGCCTGAGGCCATTCAAAGGTCATGTGTGGCCAATACTGTTCAGAGGTTGTCTGTGCCTGAGGTCATTTGTGCCCACGACCGCTCAAAGGTCGTCTGTTCCTGAGACCACCCAGAGGTAATCTGTTTCCAAGGCCATCCAGAGGTCATCTGTGTGTGAGACCATACAGAGGTCGTCTATGCCTCATACTGTCACGAGATCATCTGTGCCCGAGGCCATCCAGAGGTTGTCTGTTCCCAAGACTGTCTAGAGGTTGTCTGTGCCCAATACCGTCCAGAGATCATCTGTGCCAGAGTCTGTCCAGAGGTCCTCTGTGCCCGAGACCATCCAGAGGTCGTCTGTGCCCAAGACTGTCCAGAGGTTTTCTGTTCATCCAGAAGTCATCTGTTCCCGAGACCATCCAGGGGTTGACTGTGCCCGAAACTGGCCAGAGGTCATATATGCCCAATACCATCCAGAGATCATCTGTGCCCGAAGCTGTCCAGAGGTTGTCTGTTCCCAAGACCATCCAGAGGTTGTCTGTGCCCAATACCATCCAGAGATCATCTGTGCCCGAAGCTGTCCAGAGGTTGTCTGTCCCCAAGGCCGTTCAGAGGTTGTCTGTGCCAGAAACCACCCAGAGGTCATCTGTGCCAGAGACCGTCCAGAGGTCATCTGTGCCCAAGTCCACCCAGAGGTTGTCTGTGCCTGAGACTGTCCAGAGATCGCCTGTTCCAGAGACTGTCCTGGGGTCACCTGTCCCAGAGTCCGTCCATTGGTTGCCGGTCAAAGAGACTGTCCAGGGGTTGCCCGTCCCAGAGTCTGTACAGGGGTCACCCATCTTAGAGACTGTCTGTTCCCGACACCATCCAGGGGTTGACTGTGCCCGAAACTGGACAGAGGTCATATATGCCCAATACCATCCAGAGATCAGCTGTCCAGAGGTTGTCTGTTTCCAAGACCATCCAGAGGTTGTCTGTGCCAGAAACCACCCAGAAGTCATCTGTGCCAGAGACCATCCAGAGGTTGTTTGTGCTCGAGACCGTCCAGAGGTTGTCTGCGCCCGAGACCGTCCAGAGGTTGTCTGTGCCCGAGACCGTCCAGAGATTGCCTGTTCCAGAGACTGTCGAATGGTCACCTGTCCCAGAGTCCATCCAAGGTCGCCGGTCAAATAGACCATCGAGAGGTCGCCCATCCCAGAGTCTGTCCAGGGGTCGTCTGTTCCCGAGACCATCCAGAGGTCATCTGTGCCCGAGACCATACATAGGTCGTCTGTGCCTGAGACTGTTCAGACATCATCTGTTCCAGAGACTGTCCAAAGGCTGTCTGTGCCAGAGACCTTCCAGAGACCATCCGTTCTGGTGCCTGTACTGAGGTCTTTCGTTCTGGTGCCTGTCCCAAAGCCATCCATTCCAGTACCTGTGCCGAGGTCATCCATTCTGATCCCTGTGCCAAGGTCATTCGTTCTGGTGCCCAGGCTGAGGTGGTCCATTCCAGTGTCCGTGCTCAGGCCGCTGGTCCCCGTGCCCGTCTCGAGGTTGTCTGTTCCGGTGCCTGTCCCAAGGTCATCCGTCATCATCTCCCATGCTGGAACCAGTCAGTCATCTCCCATTCCTGAGCCAGCCAAGTTGTCTCCTGTTCCGGAACCAGCGAAGTCATCTCCCATCCCAGAGCCAGCCAAGTTGTCTCCTGTCCTGGATCCAACCAAGTCGTCTCCCATCCTGGAACCAGCCAAGTAGTCTCCCTTCCCAGAGCTAGCCAAGTTGTCTCCCATCCCGAAGCCAGCCAAGTCATCTGTCATTTGAGAACCAGCCAAGTTCTCAACTGTCCCAGAGCCAGTCAGATGAAGGACTGTTCCAGAGCCAGTCATGTCAATGCCTGTTCCAGAGTTCAACATGCAGGCAACTTCTGCTCTGGACACAGTCATGACGTCGCCTGTTCCACAGCAGGTTGGGACTTGCCGAGACCCTGCCAGTGGTCATCCTGAGAGGAAACCACTAGATTCCACAGAGACTCCGAGGAGCCATTATTGGTGTTCTAGCTCCATCGCAGACTCTGTGGGAGGGGAAAACTGTCACAACTGCAGTCAGACCAGCGCACCACACCCACCTTTTACCACAATCTCTCTCTTAAATTTCTTTATCTGCACCTGTTTCTCATCTTCATTTCTCCATACCAGTCCTTTCTCTTCTCCTATTTATACCCCCTTTGCTAAATACTGTAATCAATAAGTCTTGTTGATTCTACCTCGTCTCTAAGTCCCTACTCTTTGCTTCCCACATCTCGTTTCTAGCCAAGCGTATTGTTTCACGTACCTAGTTTTGCTTCATCTCCATCTTCAATTTGTCTCGTCTTCCCCTATTTGGCTTGGGTATTCCTCGCATTGTCCATTTTCTGTCTGTGTTTCATCATGTTCAATTAATTTGTCAGTTCTTTCCCTATTAGACATCACCTTTAGTCTGATCCACTCCCTGCGTGTGTCTCCTATCCCTAAGCCGGTGTCACAGGGATACACACACAAGGAAGAGGGAAACCGAAACCATTTCAGCATTAACCACACAGATGCGAAACATACTCAATTCGTGCCAAACAAACTAGGGTTTGAATAATCGGAATAATGAGACAGAAAATAAACAGCTGAAGTAAACCTCCTTTTGGTGGAATTATTGCTCTATTTTAACCCAGGATGTCAAGTCAAGTCAGATTTATTTACATACCTCTTTTGTTATTATCCGTGGCCTACACCCGGCCTTCAATAACTGTATCGTACTTCATCATGAACTAATTACTAACCTCACGCAGCTGGGATTATTCCTGTTTAAGCTCCACGTTTCCCTAGTTGCGGTGCGGTGGCATGGTCTCAGTTAATGCCCAAGTGTTTGGTGGGAGTTTTTATGTGCTTCTCGTTCTGCTTTGGATTACCTGTGTTGCAGTCCCGTCCACCTTGGATACACATATTGTGCTCCCGTCCGCCTTGGATACTCACGCTGCGGTCTCGTCCAGCTGCATCCACTCCTGTTTTGCTCGTGGCTGTGTTCGCACTTGTGTTGTTCTGTTTGAGGTTCCGCCCACTTTGGTGTTTTAGTCTGCCAGCGCAGCTTTCTATAGCTTCTCCCAGGCCGGCGCTAGCTTCTCCTAGCTGGCATAGCTTTTCATAGCTTCTTCCAGCCTGTTGATACCTTTCTTGAGCTGGCATAGCTTCCTGTAGCTTCTCCCAGGCTGGCACTAGCTTCTCCAGCTGGTGATAGCTCTCCGTAGCTGGTTGATATTCTTATTGTGACCTTTTTATTGTTGTCATTCCCATCATTGTTTAGTATTCCATCATGTATTAGTTTTCACTCTGTGTCTTAACAGAATGCTACCACCAAAAATGCATACAGTGGGTTCCAGCCCTACCCCGGATTTGCAGGACTATTACGATGAGGATCCGAAACAGTGCCGGTAATTCGTTGATCAATGCAGGGCTTATTTGACCTACTTTCCCTCCTGGTCAGAGGAGGGTCGGTTGCTCGCTGTGGCCTTCCACCTCACAGAAAGAGCAATGGATTGGACTGAGGAGGTATGCCCGCAGTTCATGCATGGAACCTCTGACTGATTTCTGGAGGCACTTAATTTAGTGATAGTGATTTCAGATCACTATCTTTTAGTATTTGAGCTATCTCTAATAAGTAAAAAAATCCTTCTGCCTCGTTATCGCACCAAGCGCACTATCACATCTGCTACTCCAGCTGCGTGTATTAAAAACCTACCAGACGTGAAATTTAATACACCTACGGAGATCAATCATCTTGAGTGTGTAAATGACCAATTAGAATGTGTGCTTCGCTCAACCCTGGACACGACTGCTCCTGCTAGGGTCAAACGCATTAGGGGAAAAAAGGCTAGCACCATGGTATAATGACCACACCCGTACCTTAAAGCAAAGAACACTGCATCTAGAGTGCAAGTGGAGACATAGTAAATTGGAGATGTATAAGATTGCTTGGAGGGACAGCATGGCAGAGTATAAGCATGCCCTCACTAAAGCTAAGGCTGCATACTTCTCTTCAATCATAGAGAAAAATAAGAATAATCCAAGATTTCTCTTTAATACAGTCTCTAAATTAACAAAAAACCCCACAGAAAGTGATTCTCATGTTCTGTGTAATTTTAACAGTAATGATTTCATGACTTTCTTTAATGATCAGATAGAAAACATTAGGCATAAAACTCAATGCTCATCACATCACCAAACTATTCAGCCACCTTCCAGATGCAGCACTAGTGAAGACATCTGTTTAATGAGCTGTAAATCAAGATTAGAATATTTTACACCAATTACTAGTACCGAACTATCCGCACTGATCAGCTCGTCTACATGTTTATTAGATCCAATTCCTACACGTTTACTCAAACAAGTATTACCTAGTGTTATAGAGCCAGTGGTACGTATTTTAAATTCATCCCTTACTTTTGGTTATGTGCCCAAATCCTTGAATTCTGCCGTTATCAAACCACTAATTAAAAAGTCAAGTCATATTTATTTATATAGCACTTTTTACAATGGAGCATTGTGTCAAAGCAACTTTACAAGTTTAGATTATCTCCTAATAACTACGTCCAATCCCAAATTGAGCAAGCCTAGGGCGACAGTGGCAAGAAAAAACTCCCCGAGTGTTATAGGAGGAAACCGTTGGAGGACCAAGACTCAAAAAGGGACCCAACCTCCTTGGGCAGCATAGATGATAAATATAAAAGCGAAACTAAAGTCATGCAGTCAAAGTTCGAATAAAATGTGAAGTATGCACATCAGCATTAAGTGGCCCAGGTATGATGGGGCTGGAGCTGATGACGGAAGCAGCTTGACTTGAGCTGCAGCGGATGAACATCATGTGTGTGGGGCTGCAACTGCCGGAACACAGCTAGAAGAGAAAACATAAAATGTAATTAGTTATTGATTAAGAGCACAGTGTCTATTAACAATCACTGATGCCATGTCAATCACTGATGCCAAGTGTAGCATGAGACCCTGGCAGCATTAGCTATAGCAGCATAGCTAGAAAGAGGAGAACTGGTAAGAAACACAGCCAAGAGAGATCACATGAGACATTGGCAACCCCTCGGGAGGCAGAAGACAGCAACCCAACGTCGCTGATCACCATAAGACTCTTTGACTATGAACCCCCAGCTCTGCCCTTATTCTAAGGCAAGGATGCACGAGTCAAGATCACGAGGACCAAAACCCAGTTCAGCCAGACCGCCCACTCGACACTCCCGGCTAGCGGACAAGGCA